>JAVQJX010073133.1:0-10655 GCA_036025115.1 Ambassis agassizii
AATTGATTCGTTTTTTTAACATCTGTATCGTGTATGTGCATTATGTCAAGCAAACAACAACAGCTATCCCTTTTCACATTCACAATGGATTGGGGATATAGTGAAACTATACATTTTCCCAGTTTGCGGATAATATTACTTGGGTGTTAAACCAAACTGTCCTGATCTGGGGCCTGATCATTGCATACGTACAAAATGCTTTTCATCATCCTCCTTTGACAGTTATTCATGAAGGGCATGCCAGCAGCATGGCCACACAGTGCATCCCTGCCAGACACAAGGGCTATTTTAGATGAGAGTATACATTTAAAGCACTAGCAAAGCAGCTGGAAAAACAATCTTAGAATAGCTGATCTGCTGCATCTGGTTTGTGTCGTGACAACCGTGCAATGGCTCTCTGGCTCTAGATGGAAGAGGCATACGAATTTAAAGCCTTTACAATAGCTTCACTTCAAATAAAATGGTATGTTACAGCATGCAATAAACCATCAATCAAGGGAATGTGATTAATGACAGTGTCAGCAAACAAAGCATACATTCAGATAGTGATACCATATTCAAATGTGTCTGGAAGTTAAGATTAATTATTATTCAGGCTCTGTGGAATCCATATCATCGGCCACACATATGAAATCCTCTTTTTGGTATAGTAAGAGTATCAGTGACACAAACAGTTTACCGTTGTTGTAAAAAGCCTGTTTATTATTTTACTTTTTTTTTCCATGTGCCATAATTACTTAAGAATTAACTGAGATTTTCATCTGTGAACATGCTCAAAAGTAAAGTCTGATTGAGAAACAATTCTCATCATCCCATTTTGCAGTCCCTACCATCACAGTGAAGAGACAACAAAGAATAATAGATTTCCCAGTACAAGGTTTTGAATTGAGACAGGAGCATTGGGAGTAATTTCACAGTATAAAATATATGACTTTCCCCATTTTGAAATTTTTAATAGCCATGGTGAGAAAAACAGAGTGACTGCACCAAGCTCTGTTATAAATCATGTCATACAAGCAGAACAAATACAACACCAACATTTCATCAGGTCTCTCAGTGAGAACAACAACACACCACAGCGTGCTCACTCACTCACTGTTCGAGTTCTCTGGACCCTTCTTCATGGAGAATTTGTGACCTCTCACCGTTAGATCCCTCACACTGGCCCCAGATTTATTTATTAATCACAGCAGAGGATGGGGGGGGGACTCAGAGACCTGAGGTTAAGGCTAAGGTGTCTCTGAGCTCCCTGTAGTGAGACCATGACTCTCTGAGCACTGTGTTTGTATTGGTGAGGTTAGAGAGATTGGTCTGGCCTAATGTGATTGCAGCTGGCTGACGTTGGGACACT
This sequence comes from Ambassis agassizii, assembly GCA_036025115.1. Classification (NCBI taxonomy): domain Eukaryota; kingdom Metazoa; phylum Chordata; class Actinopteri; family Ambassidae; genus Ambassis; species Ambassis agassizii. The sequence continues at coordinate 1,352 of JAVQJX010073133.1, forward strand.
GGGGACGGGTCAACAACAGGGGAAGGATCAGATCCCAGATAAAGTGAAACAAGAAGGACCTCCAAGGCTTCTCATTACCTCTATCATGCCTCCCATGTCCACTGACCCCTGGCCAGCTGTGGATTAACACTACTAATATCTACACAATGTCTTGCAAGGCCTCTTTATCAAGAACCATTCTCACTGAAAATTACCCAGTCATAGTAATGTTTTCATTCTCAGTTGCAGGACAAAAAGATGAAGCAATCAGCGCTGGATATCTGGAAAGCAAACCAGGTTACCATAATAACATTTAAAAAGATTAGTATGACAAGTCCCAGTGAGCAGGCTCAGTTGTCAGATGCTAGCTCTAAGTAGGAGGTCTAAGACCCCACACTGGATTGAGGGTGAAACCCAGTTCAACAGCAATTCACAGACAAAATAATTAGAAAGTCAACTGATGAGCAATTATCTCACTAAAAGGTATGAAGTAAATAGCAGATGGTGACAAAATAGATATTACTTCATAATCTAATGATGGGAAAACTACATACATTACTCTCAGGGGATATATCTGTAATGAGATTATCCTTGGACAGGAATGGAATTAATGTGCCTTTGGAGTCTGCAGGCATGCAATATCAATTTAGTGAGCAAAGTAAAACTCGCTTTATGGACTACTGTGACTTAAAAAAAAAAAATCACGAGAGGCAACACACCAAAGGAAACAAAGTTTTTCTTTACAAAGAATTGTAGTTTTGTGAAACAAACTTTGCCCCACAGAAAGTACAACTGTGAATATCTGCCCCTCAATAGTCCCAGAAAAAATGCCAAGACAGACACACAGACTCACTTGGCACTAACACAGGCATTTAGTCAGTCTCACGTGCCAGGCTACCATTATTGCACTCTGCTTCTCCTGGGCTGCTATGTGAAGTGCAGCATTCCTGGGGTCTCCCAGGTCATTTCCGTTAATGAGCAGCCCAACCAGGGGCTTTGGGCTAGTGCCGGGCCAGCGCCTCCCTACTCCAAAACAAATAAACTGAGGTTCATTTAACCAAACACATTGTTGTAGGCCAGACGAAGTGAGTGCAAGCACTAGAGCAATATTTGCAGCACTGATGTGAAAATAAAAGCTCAGAACGTTTACATACCTCTCTTTGTGGGGCAGAGTTTAGGCAAAAGTATTTGTTTTGGAGGCAGAGTAAATGAGAAGATTTTGTAACGTAGGTTTGACATGTTTTATGAGTGAGGGAGAAAATTACAACAGTGCATTTTTGTGTTATAAAAGTACCTGTGAAGACGTGACCTGGCCAGACTGAGACAACGTGGCTACAACCTCAGGCTGTCCGTCAAGCCATGAAATCTTCAAGGGGTTTCCACTCAGGCCGCTTTCATTCTTAACAGCCAGCTCCTGAAAAACATCATAATCAATCTGTAAAAATGTATCCACCTGTATTTCATCACATGTCCTTGCGATAATTCTAGTGAAGTCTTGGACCTAGAGATGGACAGGAAGAGACCACAGAACCTGGGCCTTGATCCTGGCAGACTGGCAGACATATGGAAGGGAACTACATGCTGTGGTGAGGAAACCACAACAAGCAAGTACAATACCATGACAAAGGGCCGGAGGAGCCAGACAGTCACAAACCATGAGATGGCTCAAGTCCTTCCTTCCAGTGTTTCCAATACAGAAGGACTAGTTTAAGTCACAGAGACAGTCCTGAGGCTCGGAAGTCTATGACACGTGTCATTCTTAGTAATAATCAAACTCAGAAGGTGACCTGAGACTTTGGGGCAAGTAAGTGGTGAACAAAAGTGGCTTTATGCAAATGTCTCCTTACACAGACAAGTTGGGTACTTACAGCTGCTCTCACAGTTGAAAATTCGACCACAGCGCTTCCCTTCTTCTTGCTTGATACAATCACATTCAAAACATCCCCGTACTAGAAGTAAGAAATAGAGGACAGCGGAGGAAGAGGAAAGATACAGAACATTTGGAATTAGTATTTCATTTCACCTAACCATGAAAACAAAACTCTGGATTCACGTTCGGATTCAGAAAGTGTTTGATTATTAGACCCAATGATAGGCTTCATGTTTGGACCTAACCCAGTAATAAATAAAAAAAAAATCATTTATATAACATTTTATGAAAATTTCTCATGGAAAAAAAAAACCTATGTGATGTCTCAGAAGAGACAATAAGCAAAACTAGATGTCATTATTTCTACAGTGATACTTCATTCCTACTCCTTGACCCATCTGAACCAAAGGGACACTGGCTAATCAGAGGAGCAGGGCAAAGAGCACCCAAGCTCTGATTTCACTGGGCGGTTGAGTCAGATAGTGAGAAGAGCAGGAAGGCTAAAATATGTTAGTAGGTGGGGCGACAAAACCTGATCCTTGCCAAAATGAGCAGGCAATAGCTCAGTGGATAGGGGATTGGGCTCTGAAGCGGAGAGCCAGCGGTTCGAGCCCAGCCCTGGACCAAGATACATGGAGGTGGATTGGTGGCTGGAGAGGTGCCAGCTCACCTTGTGAGAGTTACTGCCGAGGTGCCCTTGAGCAAGGCACGGGGCAATGCACTGCTGCCTGTGGCACTGCCCCCACTCCTCCTCTCCTCTATGCATGTGCATGGGTGTGGGGTGTGACGTATATATGCATGATAATGTTTAGGAGTGACTTAAATTTCCCAAGGGATCAATTCCCACGGGATTAATAAAGTATATAAAAATAGCAAATCTTTTTAAATGTCTCAGATACTAAGGCTGCCCATTATTAACCTCCTACCAACTAAAAAGTAGGCATTTCAGCAAAGAGTAGGAGGGACACAGCCTTTGAGAATCTCATTTTGGAAAAATGTAGCTTTCTGGGAACGGGAAAGTCCAGGAATGCTAATGCTTACCAAGCCAACAGTGACAAAGGAGACTCTCAAAGGCCTCGGTTTCATAAAATATAAATATCTTAACATATTTTCCCCCCCTTAACGAACAAGTATTATTTCAAGCGGCCAAAATACACAAGTCCTGACACGTACGCATGAATATACACAGAACCGTGCTCATTTTCCCACACAGTGGCAGCTATTTCTACTGTCACTCATTGGAGCCTGCCATGTCAAACAGCATTTTTGTCCTTAAATGCATCCCCTTAGAGTTACAATAAAAAAAAAAGAATAACACTTTTTTCCACAGGTTTTCTCCTGCCTGGGAACCGTATTGATTGCATGCGTGCAGAAGAGAAATTTAAAAAAGCTTTTTTTCAATCCAACTTGACGTCACCGACACTTGCCCTATCCTTGTTTCAGGCCAACCTATGCCCCACCAAAAGCCCTTGTGACGGATCGTAGCATAAGGTGGTAGTGGGTTGCATGACAAGAGCACATTTCCTAATGCCTCCCCTGGCACTGCTTAATCACCTGGTAAGAGGGGCACAAACAATGGCGTGCGTGGCTTTAAAAGAGCACTACAACATTGCCCAAAGCACTTTCACGGCAACAAAACTTAACGAGCCTTGTTTAAGGGGAAGAATAAAACAATCTACAGCAGTGATGTCATGCAGACCTAAAATATGGCCGGACTCTGCAGGCAGGCGAGCTTTTACCCAGGAACAACAAACGGCAGAGATTCTGTCAAAATATACAATAGATCATTTTCCTGTGAAATTTAATAGGAAAAACATTTCAGAAACAGAAATGTCTGCATTTGGCTAATCCAGTCAATTAAAATCCTCATATAATAAATACAACTCACTGCACTAATTCCTAAAGACAAAGGGAGTGTTTTGCTGTATACATGATTGTCTTATAGCGCTATAGCACAGCTATGTTATTTGAAGAATATTCACCTTTTGAAGAAGTTTGAAAAGAACATCTTGAGAGTAGCCACCATTCCTCTCGTCATCTTTTTTACACTTCCACTTCAGCTGGAAGAAAGAAAGAGAAATGAAGCCAATATTAGTCATGAGGACTTTCAGGAACTAAAGAAGTGCATGATAATGCCTAATCATTAGAGCAGAATTGATTAAAGTCAGCTGACGAGCAGGCATAGCATGCCAGGCAGGCTTGGTTCTGATGAGATACAGATTTCTATCAGGACAGAATGGAGCTACAGGAGAAACACATTGTTAAGCTATTGGAACATGACCAGGGCACCTGCAGGACCTGCAGTCAATTTCCATTCATACTGAGGGTGTTGGACAGATACTGTAGATGAAACTTAACACATGGACCACAGAATGCATGATGACTCCTCAGGATAAAGAACAACACAAGACAATGTAATCACAAACTAATAAAAGGCAGGTTCATGCTCAAAGTGCTCTAATGTGGACAAAAGGAGAGGAAGTCCTCCTCTGTTATGTGTTGTCTCGGTGTCTGAAGTGTGGTTAACTGTGTAACAGTGTTTTTGTGTGTCTTTACTTAAAAAGACATTCCTGTATAACTACTTTCTGCATGAGAACAGCCTCCACAAAAGGCAACATAATTTAAGCAACAAAATAATTTATAACTTTTTTACGTGCTTGGAGTCCTGTCACTAAATCAATAAATAAATACTGAAGTAAGTTCCCGTACTCCTAAAAAGAGATATTGTGTAACTTCTCATATCTATGTACAAAGGGAGTAAGGGATAGCACAATCTAGCCAATATCAAAGCAACTGCTTAAAGGAGAATGATAAATGGCAAGTTCCAAGTGTTGATTCAGCTCCAGCTTTCTGCTCAATGTCAGGGAAACACTATTTCTGGGAATTTAGCGTCTTTTAGTGGTAAAAAAAATATGAAGAACAGTCTCCTTTACCCACTGATAACCTCCTTACCCATTAATCTTCAAATAACAAAATATTTGCATGATCTCTATGGTTTCATCACACAAATGCACTGCTGTGCTGTCTCACAGTTCAACTGTATATGACACATGCTAAGGGAAAGATATATATGTGGACAAAACAAATGGCTGTTTTTACATGTAATGTTCATAGACCTAAGTATTATTAAGGAGTATTAAAGACCTGTTAAGATAAAACTGACTGATATTAGTTTCAAGGCCTTGTGACCCATAGTAATGACGTCATTTCAAAGTTAATCTGAATACAGTTAATAATTTAATTTTGTAATGTAAATTGATTATTGATTTGAAAAAAACTAACCTTCCCATGTCTTTGAACATGACTTGTGATTCTGTCCGTTTTGCTCTCTTTGTTTTTGCAACTGAACACACAAACATCTGGGAATACACTGCTGTAGTAGATGGTTATCAAATTATAAAACTAGATTTAATGTCTAAATACATTAACCAACATCTCCAGTGTCTGATAATAAACACAGACCTGGCCGCTTCCTGGAGGAAATATAATATCCTTTGTCTTGGCATAGATACTGATCGCTTGATGATGCTGTGCCTACTCTGGAAGAATGGGTATTGTGCACAGTGGTGAGATTGCACATGTGGTCTCCAAATAAAGATTTGTAAATGGCTAAATCTCAAGGCTAAATCTCTACTCATTGAACAAGGATTCTTTTCTCCATGTTTCTGCTTCATTCTCCAACAACTTTAACCCTGACCGTGACCTCTCCAGTCATGTAACATAAAGCCCATGGCTGAAAGCCTTACCTTTAGTTTGGGAGTTGCGTTGCTCTTGGAACATCTCTGCACTGCTGAGTCTGTGCAAAAGCATCAGGGAAAGATGAGACGGTGAAAAGACAAAGAAGCAGTTCTTTTGTCTGAAATATGGTACTCAAGACAGCAGTCAGTGGACTTGTGCAGATAGACAGCAATTTTACAATGCCTGTCACATGTAAAATGTATGGCTCCTGCAGACAGCGTGCTGATCCAGGGTTGGGGGCTGAGTGCAAGCAAATGCAAGAGGCTCAAAAGATTTGCTGACTTTGCATGAGTAATTCTCCAGCCACAAAAATGGGTCTAGTTTTAGGCCAAGACTGTACTTCCTTACTTTTAAATTCAAAAATAGTATCCAGAGGTTAACAGTTTGATAGACAGCTGGTATTCTAGTGTTACCATGCCAACTCTTAATAATGCAAAGAAGAAAAAATAGACTCTTTGAATATGATCTAGTTATCGTTATAGTAGTAGTAACTAGACTGGCAGTTTAATGTCTGGGAAACATGGGGGTTCACCAAACTGAAGTTTCAGGACAATAAAAAAGACCTCAGTCCATCAAATTGGATTTATCATGGCCGAACAGTATAATACTGAACGCTTTAGTTGGACCCGGACATGTATAGATTGGTCTAGGTTAATTCTGACGCACCTCCCTGAGTGTAGTCTCCGGTTCGCTGCTGAGCCTCTCGTTCTCTCTGGATCTGCTCTCTGATGAGTCTCTGCTCCTCTTCAAGCTGCCTGGACCCCTCCTCTCTTAAACGGGCAATCTTGAGGCAAGAGCAAACAGACAATATTTAATATAAAAACTCATATCAGCATTAAAGCCTTGCCATTCTAAGGTGTACTCTATGTTGCCAGGAGAGAAAAATTAGAAAATGGAACAGTGCCACCTGTTGGTTTCCTCCTCCACCCACGGCACATCAGCTTGTATTTGCATGGATTAAGCACATTGAGCACATGCCATGAGTCACCTTGGAGGCATCCAAACTATTTTTATTTATCATTGGCATTTTGAACAAACTGCATCAAGTCATGCAATATCATCTAATGGGCTTTCTGATAATTATGACATGTTGAAAAAGAACTTCTTTCAGATAGTCTTTGTTCTTGACCCAAGTCTTTGGAAGATTTCATCTCAATCTGTAGGGAGTATTCTGACAAAAAAAAAAAAAACAGAATAGAAGCACCTGGGCATGCTTCAGACTTTCCTGGATGCACTGGAATATCTTTTTTCCAGTACACAGCTGATGCCTGTAGTGTAGTGAAGTGAAGTGAAATTTTTACTTTTAATTTTATTTAGGCATTTTGTGGGACTGTACCATCTCTCATATGGTTTATCTTACCTCTTCTTCAAGTGTTCTGGTGATTTGCACCTCCTCCTGGCTCTGAACTTCTGCTTGTCGCTCTCTAGTCTCCAAGTCTGTCATAAAGACACATACAAACAGTCTCAACCTTGTTCACACTGAATCTCTTTATACAAGAAAGAGAGAAAATACTGTGCAATATAAAGAGAATTGTTTCATTTCATTATTTTATGTGGGAACATGTTTTACAAAACCTTTAACACCAATACAAAAAATATATCCCCGAGATGCTGTAAGATTAGGACAATGACTCACCAAGCTTAATTTTCTTTCTCTTATCATCTAGTTTCTTGTTCCTTTCCTCTGCTTGTTTCTTGGCAGCACAAATCTTGTCATAGGCAGCCTGAAAACAGCGTTATACAGCAGGATTAATTTTGTCAGTCTAAACTTTTTTGGCATCTTTCTTACATGTTGAGTGGAGTGAGAGTGTTGTCTTACCCTGGCAGCAGCATCAGTTAACACCTCAAGAGCTTGAGACAACTGGTGAAAGAGCTCCACTAGAAATAAAACAAGATAAGAATAGCAAAGCATATATAGCAATATTGGAAATAATCAATATGAGAGAAGATGATGTCGAAATACAGATTGAAGAGAAGATGCCATCTACAGGACACTTAGTCCAAAAGTGGCATTACGTGCATCAGGCTGATGCTAGGATGTGGGGTTGAGACAAACCGAGACATTTCATGCTTTAAAGTTTGCCGTAGGTCTCACGAAACCCGTTTCCTCCAATGACACTGCCGTGCATTCCCTTGGCCTCCCTCCATCTATCTTCCATTAAGGGCCAATGCCACAAACACCACTACTTCAGTTGTCATCTAACACACACACAGACAAATGTACACTGGGAGACCACAATCCCCCCAGCTCGTACTACAAACGGCACACTACTGCACTATACTAGCCAGGCTTAATCATTCACTTATGGGAGGCCTAACAGACCGATACTGTTACTCCCTGTGGGGACTGGCAGTGCACACTAACAGAAGGCTCTGGAGATCATGCTGCCAGCAGAGCCGGTCAGGTTACCTACACGCATATAATGGGTTGGAATGGAATCCATACAAGGGGGAGACCCACCATGCCCACTAGGCAGCTCAGAGTGTGACAACATGGGAGGTGGGGGAAAATGAGGGATGTAGTAGGGGGTGTCTTCAGTCAAAGAAGCATCATGACCCGCAAGTCACCTCTTACATGCATACTAACATCCCCTAAGAGGCAGCGTGTCCCAAGACTTTCTCCGCTCTCGTGCAATAGAGACCAAGTCTGTCCATTTGCGGGTTCAAGTGTTGAGGCCCTCCAAACCACTTCTTTTCCATTTCTGGGAAACCGACCCCCTGCTTTTGTATTATCCCTCTCAACCCTACCAATTTCCCAGTTTTTTCCTAACATAATCAGGAATTGTCTGAACCATCCAGCAACCACACAAACCTCACTTGAAAACATACCTCATGACCAGTCTTTTGTCCAAGGTGCTTTTTCCCCCTTATTGACAAAAAACTACATTGAGATTTCCTGGTCTAATTGTTGACATGCTAGCTGGCAACAAGCTGCGAAAGGACTCATAAGCCTAAGAAGGATGGAGTGTGGAAACTAGGGCTGATGGTAAAAATGGTGACGTTGGGTCCTCTTGTCTCGCTACAAAACCAGAGGGAAAAATAGGCACTGGTTAGCCTTAAGACAGAGTCCTGTGGCTTCCTCTTCTAGGACTCTGGGGGTTAAGACTTAAAACTAAGTTGGTCTGTGGTTCAAAGAAAAGGATTTTATACACACCTGCCTTAGGATTGTCTGGGTTCTTGTCTGGATGGCATGTTAAAGCCTTCTGTCGATAAGCTTTCTTAATCTGGAGGAGAAACAGAAAATATTATGAGTGGAAAATGCAAACAAATAATCCATTTAGGCATAGAATGCAGCATGTAAAAGATTTGTACTAGTAGTATAAATTATCTTAATCCTGTGATGTGATGAGATGATGATGTTGAACCAAAACCACCAGGCTGAGGAACAGCTTCTTCCCCAAGGCTGTCTCCCCGCTGAACTCTGTCCCCCATTGACTCACCCCATTACACCACCCTAACCTGACTTAGTACTATGTACTGAATATTGCACTAGCCCTTCCACTTCACCGTTTACTCAGTTAGCCTGCTGCTGATTATTTATATATATATATATTTATAGTTTGCACTATTCAATGTCCATTGCACTAGTGATTAAGTTAATATAAAGACTTTATCATCTTAATTATCTGTAAATTATGTTCATAGCTTCTGCCGACACTGGATGTAAATTTAATGCACAGATCCATCTGTATAGTATGCTCATATACTTAAATCTGT
>JAVQJX010073135.1:0-10779 GCA_036025115.1 Ambassis agassizii
ACACACACACACACACACACACACACACACACACACACACACACACACACACACACACACACACACAATTTTTCCAATCTGATTGGCCCTGATGCACCACATCATCTAAGCATCTGACTCAACTGGAGAGGTGTCAGTATGTGATGGCATATACAGCTGATCCCAGTAGAGTGGGGTGGGGGCAGGAGCAGAGGAGAGGAGGATGTGGCATTAACAATCACAAACAGATAGACGCACAACCTGGCACACAGGACAGGATGTGTGAAACAGACACAACCAGGGGAGGAAAAAGGACATCCTCAGACGTTCCTTAGTTCAACTACAGTAAGTGACATTTCCTTGGCAAAACAATCAGGGATGGATGTTTTTAGACTCCTTGTTTTTTTCCAAAGGGATTCCACTGGCGTCCTGCTTTTATTTTATTTTTTTAAAAAAAAGCTTTTTGTGTTTCTGCTGCCATCCGCCGCCCCCTTTCAGCGTGAAGCACCCAATCGGGCAATGTTTTTTGTTGTGCTGACAGTGTGAGGGTATGATTGGCCGGCTGCAGTGTCAGTCAAAAGAGCAGACACAGGCAGGTACAGGTAAGGATTGGGTTTTTCCCCTTGTTTTGTTTGAATTTTGAACATCAACACACACTCTGAATGAACAGACTTCAATACTCCCTCCGTCACTGACTTATGAGACACCTGATGATTTACCAAATGTAACATGGGAGTCAGGAGGACAGAGAAGAAGAAAAAGAAGAAAGAAAAGCACGTCGGTCACATGTGGTTTCAGCAAGTTGTTTCTCAAGTTAGTCTGCTGCTAGTTTCAACAACATATTTTGAAAGGAGTTCAATTAGCTTAAAATGATGAGTGGAAACATATGCAAATGTCTGTCCTCACCACTTCCCAGCCACCAATTTCAGGAAGTCACTTTGCAAATATAGATATACAAACAAACAAGATTGAACAGAGTTGTGAAAAAAACAGACTGCTTCTCTTGTTTCCAATGCTAAGCTAATTGTTTCCTCCAGGTGGGCTAATTTCATGTGCATACTTCCAGTAGCACACCTCCATATTTGTACATGTATGGTTACTTTCACTAGGTTAGTGTTTTTCAAATGGAAACGATGATGGGAAAATTGAACCAGCATGATTTTTTATATTAAAGGTTTGTAGTGATCTCAAACACTTTTCACCTCTAAAGCCTACATTTTGGTTTAAATAAATATGTCTTTTTAAGAGTTGTTTTATGTTTTTAAATAGTGTTGTACACAGTTCTTCATAAATTTGATTAATTAAACCATTCAGATCGCCATTAGTTGGGGTTGAGCAGTTCCACATGTGTGACTAGCATGCTATACCGGAGGGCTTTATATGCTTTAGGAGGGAGAGGTGATTGTACGTCGCAGGCAAACTCCAGTCCTTAATGAGAACCTTTAAGAGTTCCTTTTTATTACAAAAATACTTTAAACCAACTTTAAAAGAGTATGTTGTGAGGCTGATTGCTCGTAACCATGCTCACGCTTTTCATTATAGCAGACATCTTCAGAAAGACGGGTCAAGTTTGGAGCGAGACTCCGCGTTTTAAGGCATTAGGCACCAATTTGAACGGTTTCTGATTGATTCTTTCAGTCCTCGTCATGCAGGCAGAGAATGAGGAGATCAGAGCCTTTAAAAATCTCACACCGCTTCAAGTGTATGTTGAGTAAAATGAGCCAAAAATCTGACTGGAATTATAAGACTCACTGGGTTCCTGGTTTAGGTGATTTTTAGGCACTATTTGAAATAATGTGAAATGAGCTGGGAGACGGATGCTAAAGAACCGTATCACGACTTAAAAGCACCGTCCCGTGCAGTGAGTGAATCACAACCCAGCAACTTTTTTTTTTTTTTTTTTTTGCTGGTAGATCAATTAGGTGAGAAAATAAATAGGATAAAAATATGAATCTTTGGGTTATTAGAAGACGATTAAGATGAGTACCACGTTTGTTTCGGTGAACAAAGAAGATGTTGGTGGTAGAGCGCTATGCAGACTATATACATGAGCTTTACTATAAGCTGCCAAACAGACAACAGACATCAGCACATCATAAGCATGCACGTACACCATCCACAAACACACACACACTCACACACTCACACACACATGCGCACTAGGAGGTGTAGTGTCTGATTTATCTTGTAGTTGGAGTTGAGCTGAGCAGGCCTGATATTGGAATAGAATATAAACAGAAATGGCCACGCATACAACAAAGGAGAGAAAAAAAAATAAAGAACAAAAAAACAATTCAAGTTCTTTGACGCCGAGTCAGTGTACAAATATAACAATATAAAGTACCTGCATATGTGATACATGACATATAGGTCAGCTATAAAAAAAAGGCCCCCTGAAAAAAAAAAAAAAAGAGTGCTCTCTCACTAGAAACAGAGCAGAAATGGCAATGTGGAGAGCTGAGAGAACTGTCTGCCATAAGGGGGAGCTTATTTTCCCAGGCCGTTCAGAAAATGCACCAACTGTTTGTTTTTGGCTTATTTCAGTGTCTGGAATTTGAGAAACCCAGAGAAACCAAGGCAAGAGAGTGAGCAGCCACGACCACTTGTCCCTTCTGTGTGTTTCCCCATTCTTCCCTTTCCCTGTGCCTACGTTGGGTTTAGGTTTATGTGGAGAGCTGTTTGAGTTCAGCTGCTCAGCTCAGAGCCTTGTGTCGGCCTCCGCAGCAGCCACACGTAAGCCCCATCCGGTGGCAAGCATGGAGAGGTGGATAAAGGCAGAGGCAGGGCGCTACCAATGATAAGCCAAGCAGGGCTAACCAGCGCGTTCCGACACGGCTGCTCCCACTGCCGTCGGCCCCATCACAGGAGCAGGGGTCCGAGTAGTCCCCCTCTGGGTCGGACATGCAGTGATAGAGCATGGTGTCTGCCAGCCACATACAGCTGACCCGCCGGATGCACGCTCGTACGGGGTCTGGAGCATCCTGGCACCGGCCTCTCCGGTTGTCGGCTATGTAAAAGGGCTCACCGCAGTGCTCACACTGAGCGCGCTCCATCCTTTCTCCCTTCCGCCCCTTTCCGCCATTGGTGGATGGGGGAGAGCTTGGGAGAAAGGATCGAGGCTGGGTGGAGACCACAGGGAGACCATGGCGGTATGAGCCACCATGGCCCTTATTGGTCAAGGGTCCAAGGGTGGAGTCGGAGTCTGAGGGCGACAAGGATGGTGCCAGAGGGTACGTATAGTCATGCTTCTGTGCCTCTGGTTTGGCGAAGTGGACGTAGGACTCGTTCTCTGGTTGGATGAATTTGTCACGCACAGTTGCATGGCGGTAGTCCTCATAACCAGTGAGCCAGGGGCGATCAAGCTGGCGTCCATGGTGACGCTCAGTGGGTCGCTCCCAGCTGCGCTCCCGAGGGTTGATCCTGACGATTTCCTCATCCTCAAAGGTGACATGGCGGTGAATCCGGGACAATGGCTGAACAAAGAGAAAGAAAGAAAATAAAAAAAAATGATGAAACAGCACAGATAGACTTTAGTATACTTGTTGATATAAGCAAATCTCTGCCTCACCTGGTCCAAGTAGTAGTGGTCTGAGAGCCGGTAGGGGTCGTAGGGGTCGTGGAGGTCGTGGCGATGTCCCAGCTTGCACTGTCTCTGCGGAAGGGGTGAGGACTCGAGCGGCTGCAGGGAGCTCTCCAGTTTCTGGGAGGAGTTGGATGAGCTGTCCGTTGTGTTCTGAACGGGGACAAACAAACACAGGATGCTGGCTGAAAAAGCTGCTTACTGATTGGATGCGGCAAACAAATAGTCAATGCAGAGAGGACACCATGATTGGGGAAACAAAAACAGGAAGCGTCGGCACAGGCACTGATTGGAAAAACAGGAAGCATGAGCTTTGTTGATCCATGTTTGTGTCGCTGTACGTGAGGCAACAGTGGTCTACCATCAGGATCCTTTAACTGGCCGCTTATGATTTAGTTTTGAGTGAGGAGGGTTTCTATGGTGACATAAAAGCCAATGGATGTCAATGCATTTGACATGTGGAAGGTTTGCTGCATAAACAGTATCACCCTTTTTGGCCTCTAGTTCTCCATCTTTACCCTTCCCCAACAACCTGTCCTCCTTCCCTCAATCACACTTTCTCCACATTCCACCTTTACTTCTCCCTTTTCCACCGCTCTGTGTGTGAACAGTATCCTGTCCCCCTTCCGCTGAAGGCTGTCAGGGCTTCACTCCAACTCAAACGTCGGCCAGACACAAGACAGCCGGGCTGCTGCCGCAGCCGTGCAGCGTTCAGGCAGACACATTTCAGACAGGCTCACTGGGTGTCAGGCCTCAGTGGGCATAGGCTGACAGGCAGGTCGGAACTCCTCCTGTCTCATCATGTCATCTCAGTCATATGATGAAGCAAATATTCTGGATGTGTTTGGCCTGTTGAAAGGTTGCCTTTGTGTATCCAGTAAAAAGATGTGAGAACAAAAACACAACTGAAGTCAACAGCTTGTCTGCCAAAGTAAAGTCTTTTTTTTCCCTTCATGACCGTCTTCTGTCTGCAACAGCTGTGAGGTTTCTGTGCTTCCTTTTTTCACCCCTGTGCTGTTGTGAGTTCATATCATGAAAAAAAAAAGAATCCACTTGACAAGCACTAAACAGATGAGATAAGTTTGATTCCAGCTATTCGAATGTTCCCAGTTCTCTTCAGTGTTTACTGGAAAGCCTAAAGGAAATACATGCCTCAGAGAGCAATGCATGTAGCTCAATGATATGAACTGCTGTCCTCTTGGACCATGTTGAAACGTCCTTTTAGCAAAGCCCCAGACTGTGTGTGTGTGTGTATTAACCCTATAGTATGCCAGAAAAAAAAGAATCTGTGGGTCAGGATGTTCTTCCTCCGTCCGGTCACATTTTGCAGTTTGCAAGCTAACATGCAGCATGTGGGTCAACATCTTCTGACCCACCATACAGTGCACAGCGGAGGACATGTCACATGACCACAAATGATATTATATAGCAGCCTTCATGCAAGTCTCTAGCGAGCCGTTTTGTTCCATCTTCAAGATCATGTGCATATATATGTGTGTACGACATTGTGTGACATGACAACATGCTGTATTATGAACGTTGAAACAAAACCAGCTCTGTTCTTCATTGTGAACACGGCTCGCTTGCAGACAACTTATCACCGCCAGGATTCCTGACAAACTTATTCTCAAACTTTATGAAGCTCATGATATTTTAACTCAGACACCTGGCACTCCAACCAGCCTAAAACCAGGAGTTATATGACCCAGATCTATGTGTCTGTCTGTCTGTCTGCTGAAGCTATCCCCTATTATATCCTGCTCCCCACATGGATACCGCCATGCTGAGAATTTCCCCCAGCTTTCTTACAAAGCCCTCAGAGCAGCCGGCCAAAAATAACATAACATGCTGCCTCCGGTCCGGGCCCCGCCCCCCTGGAGAAGCCATTACTGGGGGGAGAGGAGGAGCTGATATGGTTTAAAACCAGTCTCTGGCCTCCATGGCTGCAACTAATTCAAAACACAGACCAGACGCTCTGCTGCAAGCTGCACAAGAGAGACAAAGGAGGAGTTGAGGGGGAGAGTTTTTATTTCTGGACATCCTCTCTCTATATATTCTGGTCCAAGGCTGGACAGAGGGCATTTGGAGTTATTTTCTGACACAAAACATGTCCTGACTCAAAGCTCGGGGGGATACATCCTTCAACTGGCCTGTCTCGCTCTCCTGGGATGAGCTCAGAATTGCTCCAATAGCCTTCACCCCCCCACCCCCCAGCTGCTGCCGCCTCATTTTGTGAATGAGCCAAAATAGAGACAGAAAGATGGGACGTGCTGTAGGGAGGGACAGAGGAAGGGTTGGGTTAAGTTTGTGTTTGGTGAACGAGGAATAACTTGGGGAAGTACGTCCATCCTGGGTCCCCTCCAGAGCCTCATCCAGTCTTCCTCCTCCTGTCCCTCATGCAAAGGCTGTAAATCTGCAGCAGTATTTCCCCCGTCCACAACTGCCCGCCTTGCAAACTTTGCCACCACCACTGCTAACTTTAGAAAAGGTCATTAACGGGATAAGAGAGACACAAGCAGGATGGCAATATTTGACTGTCTGGTCCAGGAAAGGAGTGAGGTTTTAATTTGAATTTTATGGGATGCTGAAAGAGGTCCATGCAAGGCTAAAACCTAGCTGGTCGTCATCATTAATCCCTTTTCTGTCAACCTAATTCATTAGTTATTATGGACAGTATAAAAGCACAGAATACTCTGCAGTTTTGGTCAGTCGAGAGGTGCTTTTCTTATTGGCATATACAAGAATCATTTGACAAAATAGTGTTTCTGTTCATGCAGACATACAGTATGTATGTGTAGCTGTAATCTTGTGCTGTGTTCAAGTACAAATTTTAAAAGCAGACATGAGGCAATGCAGAATATTTCTTCAGTCGGCCTTTGTTGGTGCTCGCAGGACTCATGCACTGAACAGGGTGAGCCTTGTTCTTAAAAAAGTTTATATTAGGCCGCAAGGGAAATGGAAATGCCGAGGCTATCTCACTGTTTTGTTTCATTGTGAATGTTCAGTTCTAACTGGAATGCATGTGAGCTTTGGAGTCTTGAATTTGGGCTAATAATGCAGAAACTGCTTAGGAATTGTTGCACTGAAAAGCTTCTATGTTCCTGAAAACTTGCTGCTACATTTCAGTGATTGCTCCCCCTCCCCAACTCCTCCTCCTGTGTTTGTATGCATCTCTGTGGTGGCTGTACACTCCCAGCAGAGCACCTATTAGTCTTGGCCCTTACAGACAGCTCAAGTCAAAGATGAACCACGAGGCACTTCCTCTCGTAAATCACCGGCCCTGCACTAAGCTGGGAAACAGCTGCTAGTTTGGTGGCTGCTCTTCCTATTCAACCATGAGGGCAGAGAGAGTAAGGGGAGGGGAGGGGAGGGGAGGGTCACCAGGAGAGAGGGAGCTGGTGGGATACAGGAAGTGACCTTCTGACCCTGCCTGCTGGTCCTGGTGTCAGATTACAGTAAGAGTGTATGTGTGTGTCTAACTTAAGGTAGAGGCACATACACACTTTATGGCAGGTATAAATGACAGGGAGGGAATTCTAGGTGAAGTCCTGAAGCAGCAAGGACTTGAATCCTGGGGGTGTTTGTATGCAGTTTGACTACCAAGACAATGTGACTGCAGCAGTCAAAACATGCCCAAAAGCAGACCTGCATTTAAAACAATGCTGCAGGCTGCGTTGGATGACAAGAAATCTGATCCAAGAAGTCCAGTTTGAAGTTTGTTTAAAAGTTTATCATATGCCCCACACTACACAATAGTTCACAGACCATAATACACCAGCAATTATTTGATCACTCATACTATACTAATACTAATACTAATACTAAGTTTATCTTTCTGGTGTACAAAAACCCAGGTTTGTGAATGTCTTATCCGTTTAAAGAATCTGTCTTTCAAGATACAGTTCAAAGCACCACAGATCATTCATACCACAAACTCCCAGTTTTAGCCCTTTTCCAAACAGCTTTGAGGTTACTGTAGCTTTAAATGCAAATGAAGAGCCGCTGGCCACCCCCCTTTCTCTGCATTTCCTGTTGGTACCATGGATATCCTGGTAAAAATGAGGCAGGATAGCCAATATTAAACAGGAGCACACAACTGGGGGCAGAACTCCTTCCCCTTATGACATCATGAGGGGCAAATCCGCACAGCTTATTTGGACACAAAGGAAAAAATGTGTATATGAAAAAGTCAATTTTGCGTTATATTATAGGGACCATTTAATATTAATTAAGTCGAAAGTCATCATCGACCCAGCAAATGGAAAATGAACCTGTATGTCCATTTCCTTTATTCATCATTAACACCTCGTTTTGTGGGGAGGTTTCTTAGAATCGTGATAAACAAAGAGGAAGTTACTCATGGAAAAAAATGAAAGAAGAAACATGCTTACAGTGAAGACGTCATCGTCACCCAGCTCGCCCTCATTCTGGAGTGCTGTGGAGGAGGTCGTGGAGCCTGCAGAAAGGTAAAAACAAGAATGATATTTAATCTGCAAAAAACATCTGTAATCCACACCCTGATGCAGTGAACCTCACTGTCATCTGAAAACTTGATGTCAATGTCAATTTATTGTCTCTCTAGATTTGATAAATTGAGCTCGCAACAATTAGCCAGTCTGCCTTCAGCTCTCGAGGACATCAGCAGAGTACCTCTCCTTATGTTTTTTAAAAAATCTATTTTAAGATACATGTTTTACCACACACAGCATCTTCATTCATATCCTTACCAGGACTAACTGGTTATACCTGTGGTTTGTGTTGTGATTTAAACCTCGACCACTTTATTCTGGGTGTCCTTAAATTGCACTGTATTCCAATATTTCTGCTTCACCTTACTTAACTTGTGTTATGTTTATGTTGTGCACCCACAGTTTGTTACATAGAGCCATTAAGGAAGCAAAGGCACTATTAAAAAAATACAGCTGATGAGTTGAGTCATCTGTCTTATCATGGGCCAACCTCAACCAATCAGATAGTGTCACACCACAGCTATAATATAGTCCTCCCCAATCTCTCTCTCAGTAGAAGGTGCTTGGACAGTTGGCACAGCGTACCTTCAGCCAGGTCCTCTATTGCTTTCCGTACCCCCCTATCAAAAGCTCTGGCATCAGCTGGGCTCTGGAAGGACAAGCCACACCTCCTGTCCTCCACCTTCCAATGGTGAAACGTAGGCGTTGCTATGGTGTACACCACATCCTTCCTCAGAGGACAGTCCAGGATTACCTGTGTATCCATCACACACATCAGCGAATGGTTATTTGTGTTCACCGTTGTGTACGAGTGTGTGTGAGTTTGTGTGTGTTTTGTTACCTGTTTGTCCCGCTCACCACGGATGAGGAACTGGGAGCTGCTGGAGCCCGACGTGGGTGCCAACTCTGTCGGCAGGAGGCGGCACACACCCACTCTGCTCAAAGCGCCTCCGTCCTGAGCCAGCCAGCCGCCGCTCGAGTCGTCCCGCGTCATCACCACCGCTTTCACACGCACGATGTAGCTGTCACTGGACGGAGAGGGAGACAGAACAATGACTATTATTCTGACTGAATTATTACATGGTAAAATACGATTTTATATGACAAACATTAACACTGTATCTGGGAGATGCTGTATATTGCTTCCATGTAACACAACCTCCTGAAACTAAAGATGCCATGTTTAGGACAGGTTAAGCTAAATTATTTGAATAAATAGGCAATTTTATTAGGAAGTTAAACTTAAATTGTATCCAAAGTTTGCAAATGCATCTAGCTTCTTGTTTCATTATAGTACAGTCTGGTGTGCTTGCATGTGGTAAGATGCCAAATGCAGAGAAAGAACCACTTCCTTCTGTCGTAAAACCAAAAGAAACAAGATAGCATTACTAGCTTCATCAAACTCTCATGATTAATAACATAAACATTTTAGCCCAGCTTCTGCTTGTGAAAAGTAAACTCAGTGTGTGTTAATGCCACAGCAGTTTATTATAGAGCTGGATTCACACTCTGGCAGACTGTTTGAGGGCGTCGTAAGTCACGACTTTGCCTGGTCCTCGCTGTGCTCAAGTGGGAGGTGTTGTACCAGGACAAGTCAGCATGGAAACACACAACCTCAAACTTCAATGTAAACGTAGCTTCTCTTTTGGTGGTGCTCAAAACTTCCTCAAGAATGACATTATCATAAATACTAGAAAAGTAACCCGTCATCCATCAACTAAAGTAACTGTGAGACAACACAACATGCCTCAGTACCTCTGATAGATATTTTTCTGGAAAGTCCTCCAATTGTTTAGAAAAATGGCTCTTATCTAGTGTCCTGTATAATCTAAACCATTTCAGTTTGTTTCCTGCTGCAGTCTTATTAATCTATATTTTTCTCTCCCTGCATTTCCTGTCTACTGTCACCATGATACAACGACAAAGTGCTCAGATAAATTATCTTAAAACCAGGTCCCTCATCAAGACAAACCACAAGAACACTGATTTGTGGAGATTTTCTCCACTTAAAAAGGATCAAATTGCGACTACTAACAAAAATTGGGCATTCATTTTCTACAATTTTAAACTTATTAAAATTGACCAATATATCACAATACATGAATTATCATATCAATATTAACCTGGATGATTCCTAGTAATTGTGTCCAGTTACAGATGGACTGTAGCAATTTGTTGGAAGACCTGTTACGCAATATACTGGTAATAAATTCACACTGTTCTACTTCACACTGCTAAAACAACGGTGGAACAGACGAACAGACAGATAACACAGCTGCAGTTTAGTCTAGATGGCAGCGCACAACAATACAAGCAAAAACTGAGACGGAAGACAATACACTGGAGGTTGAATGGTAAAATACATGACATTCTCAAGCATTAGCATGACAGCCACCACCCTCACAGGGACACAATGAACATGGTCACAATCCTCACAAATGATCTGACAATAACAGGATGTACCTCTGTATATTCCATCAATGCTGTACTATGTGTGTGTGTGGGAGGGATGAAGAGACAAACATAAAAAGAGAGTGCTAGATAGAGGGAGGGAGTGAGGCTGAGTGGGAGGGAATGAGAGAGGTGTTGTTATATAATTAGCTTACAGACAGTCCCAAGGATTTGATGTACGAACAAACACACACACACACACACACACACACACACACACACACACACACACACACACACACACACACACACACACACACACACACACACACACACACACACACACACACACACACACAC
>JAVQJX010073198.1:0-11937 GCA_036025115.1 Ambassis agassizii
TTGAACCTTATATAACAGCAAAGGTGTTTACATCCTCTTGATGTCATTTCTCATCATCATTGTCCTTTAAAAACTTTTGATACATAATTATATTTTTAGTAATAATTTTATATGGTAAAACAAATGTCAAAAACTTGACCAAGAAATAAAGTTGAGACACATAATTCAGTTGTGTTAAAAGTGAACTTCAAAAAAAGAAGACATTTCTACAGCTGTCAACCTAGACTCATTTGTGATAAACATAGGAACAGAATGCTTTGACATAAAAAAGAATGATTGACATGTAGTTGGGTGACACTGGGTTTGCACACATGGTGATGCCTAAGAGAAAACTACATGAAAAAAATGGACAATAAACCAAGTTGCCGCTTGAGAAAGTGTCTTGGTTAAGAGGTTCTTGCATGAGGCTTCAAGTCTATTGCCTCCTTAAAAAGGGACATCAAAACTCTATTTCATCTTCTGTTCCACAGAAAGGAAAAGATTCTCCCATGATAGTGCGGTTAAAAAAAAAAATTCAAATATCTGAACAAACAGACTCGGAAAAGTGGAGAAGAAAGAACTGCACAGTGAATCGTCCATCTTTGTTTGACTTTGACAACCTTTTTCTCCTGTCAGACACATCTGTGAATGCAGAAGCTGTATTTGTGTATCACTGTCTCTCAGCAAACTGTGTTCTGCTTCAGGGAGCCAGGAAGAGTACAAAGACTTTTTCCTAACAAAGGGCCAGAACAAACTCTTTACATAACCCACTGCATATGCCCTGAAACCTTTTATGCTTAATTGTGATTCATTTTTGGAGAAATTTCTTTTCTTTTTTTTAATCATGGTGAAGTTCCCACCTCATCCCTCACTATTTATTTTCTCCCTTTTACTCTTTTGATCCACTGTGCTAAGAGCAAAGTGGAGAGGTGGATTCAGACAGTACACCACCTTCTGCCTCCTTTTTACTTCACTCCCAACCCCTCTGAAAGTGGCTAGAGAGACCTTTAAAACGTCTAAAGGTAGAGCAATCAATAGAGAGAGATCTTTGCTGCCCCTAAAAGGAGAGAAAGCACAGGTGTGCAACAAATGTACAGATTTTGAAGCTTTTGGATAACGTTATACAGAAAAAGATGGAGAAGCATCCCTTTTAGAACCATGAGACCATGTATTGTTCATGAATGGATTCATCATGATAGTATGACGTGCTCAGACTGAGAAGCACTTGACCTCTAAAGACTTGAGTTAGTGGAGAAGAAGGAACCTCAAGAGCAGCATTGGTATTTATCTTTTATTTCAGATGCTCATAAGCTTCCTCATAAGATTATTCATCACTGTTATTGTACTGAGAAAGTTGTTAATGACAGCACAAGGCAAAACTGTTGAATCAAGATGAGTACAAATAGGCTCTGTACTCACCACATCTCACAAAGGTCAAATCTCAGAAAACAATTGAAAGCCTGCATCAGTGAAGAAGCAGACACCTTTCACCAAAAACACAGTGATATATATATGTATATGCAGAAAGGTCATGATTGTGTTCCCATTCTTAATTTTTTGGTTCTGATTTTTTTCTTGCCTTTTGCTCCCGTTTAAGAACATACTAAAGAATAATTTCACACCACAATAGGGACCTATGCTCATTGGTAATAAAGGAACTGAAAATTGGAGCCTTACTGATGACACCTGAGCCAGTACCATTGTTTGAGAAAACATTGCAATGGGTCTGAAAGATATGGAACTAAATGGGTCTTTTGAGTTTAGAATATTAGATATCATTGGAGGGAGAAGGGCCATTAGAATACAAAGATCAACCACAGTTACTCCTGAGTTCACTTCAGGTTGAAATTCAGACTTAAGTGGCCTTATTAGATTGCTAAAGTGGTGGCAATTAGGGTCAACCCATTAAATAGCTGTAGTCATGAATATCGGTCTTACTACTCACACAGAGTGGTTTGATTCCCCATATACAGTGTGGTTTGTCCCTAATATATAAACCCTGTTTCTCTTTTATTACAAGGATTGTTATTAATTGCTGCGAATGCAAATCTAGATGTTCTAGTGTTATAATTACTAACAGCCTTCCCCAGCCTTTCAAATTATCAAAGATGTGAAAGATTTGGTATTTTTTATTCACTTTACATAATTAGCACTACCCATGTTCTGTCTTTTTATCTGAACCACATTAATGTGGCTATCTCTGTATCTGTACTGTAGATGGACATTTATCTGGCTAGATGTGGGAAAACACCAAAAAATAGTTCCCATTGTTTATCAATGTTACATAATACATTGTAACTTTTTTTTGGATCCCTACAAGCACAAATGCATTTTAGTTGCTTCTAGGGCTTCTGAGCGCACTATTTCCAGCTTTGTCAAACAGTAGTGTTAAATAATTATGAGCAGGTGGGTTGGGTGCTGAACCATGAAGCACAGCGGGCGCACAGCAGCACTGTCATGCCAACTCTTGAGCCTCGGGGTACATTAGGAAAGAGGCAATAAAGAGAGGACAGAAGTTACGAGGAAAGGTCAGGTGCTTTAAAAATATTGAGTCACCTTTATGAACTTAAAAACCAACCTGCCTTAAATGGTGTTTACACAGAATATAAAGAGGCCAAATCACATGTCAGGCACACCTGAGAGGAAGTGATAATTTAAATTACAGCCCAGGGGATTTCTGGGTGAAAACATTGCTCCTTTTTGACTACCATCACTTCTCTGAGTGTAGGAGAGAGAGGCTGTGATGCTGGAGGCTCAGTGCCCCTGGCAACGCTGCCATGCCAACTCCAATCATGTGTCCTGCATTGCTACAAAACAGCAGAGTCCCCCAGGAGGATGCAGCCAACAGCTAACCAGAAACAAACACCTCTCTGTTCTTGCCGCTCAATGAGCATCAGTGATACCCACAGAGAAAGCCGTGGTCACAGAGAGAGAGACAGAGAGAGAGAGAGAGAAAGATGATTGAGATAAAGGCGGATAAAACGAAAGCAAATTAATATAAGGAGCTTCATATGCTGGTTCCTGCCAAAAAGCGACAGGCTACATATACAGATGGCCTACCAAAGTCAACTATACTTTGAGTATTTTGACAGCTGTGTTTGAAAAAGTCTGTAAAGCTGCCTCAAGATCAGTTTCAGTGTGAAAGGAGATCAACATATCACTATCCTACAGCTGTGAGATGAAACAAAAATCCCTAGATCAGGGATTAACAATTGAATTTACTTGTCAATCCCTTAGTTGTTAACGTACAACATAAGCTGTTACATATGCACAAAGAATGATCCTTAGTTTTATCATACACTTTAACACTGGACACTTTAAGCATTTTCTCTTTCCATATATGTCCAGTACAGATTAGATTATTTTAATAACAAACTAGACAAAGAACTACAGACTATTCATTTGAAAATATTAGCAATCCAAGTAAGGCATTTTTGGACTGTAGGAGCACAGCAAGTGGCAGGATGCAGCTAAAATCTTATTTTCCTTATTGTCTCAAATGGCTGTTACCTCTAACAGCACAATAAACATCCGCATCTCTGCAGGAAGGTGATGGGTTGCTGGATGAATACAAAACAATGCAAAGAAAAAGAAAAAAAAACTAACAAAAGTGTGCACTGATCAATCACCTGAAATCTTGAACAGTGTGTAATACTAATCTGAAGCCTTTCTTTCACAAATGTAAAGGTAGACTAAGTGAGCATTAATAGCTCAGTTATTACTGAACTGTCCTTTGATGAAAGCAGTTACTCTCAGGCTCTGCTCCACTGTACACTGTGATTGCTTTCCCTGTACTTAGACATGGATGTTAGAGAAGAGGAATGGTCTCACTCCTTCTTCTGTGGCCAAGGCGCCGTTTAGTGTGCCCCCATGGGGGAGAAGTTTGAAATTAATTTCCTAAATTCCAAGAGTTTATAAAAAATGCATCAGAAGATAATGGAGGCAGCAGCAGCGTCCCGTCTTTTCTGTATCTATCTGCCTCCCTCTCTCGTATATTCTTCTTGTATTCCTTTTTTTCCGTCTTCATCTCTCCATTCTAGTCTGGCTCTGACCATCTCTCTCTAATTCTCATATAACTCGCTTTCCTCTCTCGTCCTCTGAATCTATATCCACAGGCATTTTTAGAATCTTCTTTTAGCTTCACAGCAATGGAAGAGCAACATCATTTTCAGGCTTTTATTCATCCTTCTGGCTTCATTTGCCTGCTTCTACTATATCGCCATGACAAAAAAAAATAGTAAAAAGAAGAAGTGGAAAAGCTTTGCTGAGGACATTTAATATGCCGCCTACATGTTTAAATAGGCTGAACACAAGTGTACGGCTTGAGTCTTTATGCAGCTTAATGTAATGACTAATTCACTAAAAACTATCCTTAACCTTCAAACCTTTTCGATAGAAATGTGCGTTTAGTTTTGCCAATAGGAGGAATTAAGAGCAGCCTGAAGGTCCTGTGTGAACCTGCGAGGGGTTAAAAGAGTTATCCGTTTTAGTATGGCTAAAAGGCAAAGGCTGTCTCCTCTATCACATTATACAGTTTCTGAGTGTAATGTTTTTGACAGATAAGAAGAACACACAGCATAGCCAGTGTTGTAAAAGTGCATAAAGGTTCTTTATGTGCTTTTAGATTTTCCTGACAAGTGGCCGCAGTGCCCTCTTGTACTCTAATGTGTGACTTTGAAACAGTGGTTTATGTTGTTTATGTTGTTTGAGTAAAAATAGCCACGACTGGAGTTATTGTAGGTCATCCATTTGGAAATATAATTCTCATATTTTATACACTTGTTTTTGGTGCATCTATTAGTACAATGACTGTTGACCATACTTTGTTTTTGAGCAATATAACTTATTCCAACTACATAAAACTACAGTTTATGCCTAAAGCTGTATATTTATATATCATTTTTTTTTCTACTCACACAAATGTACTCAAAGCGCTTGTACTGCAAGCAGCTTAGGGTAAAGTGTCTTGCCCAGGGACACATCTGCATGCAGCCAGGCAGGGAATAGAGCCACCAACCTTCCAGTTAGTCGAAAACTGCCCTATCCACCTGAGCCACCTGAAGTCAAAGACATCATGATTTTTTTTCCCTAAAAAACTAAACCAATAAAGTTGCAGAGGACAAGCCAATAATTCATCATTTCCTCTGGCATGTGTGGCACTCATATTTAATTTCTCTGTCTCCGCTTTCCGAGGTCAACAGTCTGACCACTGATGGAGGACCTGGAAATAAACCAGAGCAATTTAAAAATCTACAATCTGGCAAAAACATCTTCTTTATGTTTTAGCATCTGTTTTAAATGTGAAATGATCTCTTAATGGGTTGGGAGTCCTAAAATGCATTCATAATTACTGAAATACACTTTGTGAAGAAACTCAATGACAAGTAAACATATGGGCCATCTGGCCGTAGGCGTTAAGCCTTGATGGACAAGCTCTACAGGTCAAAAAATCTAAATCAAGAAAACCAATTTCAAATCCCAGGATACTGCATAGTTTCTTATTTGTGTAACAGGTGTCCTCACAAACAAAATGAGATGAGGAACGGCACAGAGCGGCGGATAAGGACCACCTGATTTTTGGATTACTGCTGTGACTTTGTCACCACACCAGCTGCTGGGACAGTGGCGGTCGCTGTCCTCAATACACACAGTAAACAGAAAGACTATACAACCATAAATCTGCAGAGAACAGGGATAAGGAAATATATTCAGCTAGAAGGAGCTCAAGAAGTCCTGCAACTGATTGGTAAGCTCTGGATCCCACAGAGCCCTGATCTCAACCTCCAGTCAGAAGACACCCGACAGCCTGGATACACAGAAGAATTGAGGCAAGATCCTCACAGCAACCTACCTGTCAAACCAAGGAGAGTATGGTATTTAAAGGTTAAAAAAATCTTGATTTGATTTCACACACTCTGTATCTGACCACCTCTCCATTTCCTAATGTTGTTCCCATATATATAATATACTTCCTTCCATGCTATGTAAGCTGATAGGAAATAGTATTTCTAAAAAAGGATGTTGAATATTTCAGATGGCCCTTAGGAAAGCAGGAGAATGATTACAATGGACAGTCATTTCCAGTGGAGATGGGCATCAGCAGTATAACCTGGCTCATCAGGGAACATTCTCAGCACAGGACTGCTGACATAGCTATGCCAGAAATAGCTCATGACTTGCAATTTAGACCGAACAAGAGCAGCAATGGTTTTTAGAAATAATACAATGGGACTATTCGTCTGATTTCAGAACTCTGATGAGACATATTATGCTGAATTGGCTTGGACAAATTGTCTCAGCTAGATTCTGTCAATTCCAATTTGTTTAGTGAAAGTTCAGTCAGTAAGATGATCTAACACTAAACTTCTATATGGACGTTGTGAAACCTTGCATGAGAGGCACAACTCGACAGGAAAAAGTAAAACTCAGTAGTACTGTATAAGTGGACATTAGACTGCATATAGTTAGCCTGCATGGATTGAGTCATTTTTGGAGCCAGCCCCCAGAGGCTGTGAGGGGAACGCCAGTTTTTGACACTTCTGCATGGTGTTCGTTTCTCAGCTTCAGAGGGAGCTGATTTGAAGCTCAGATTTCTCTGAAGGTCTTCTGTAGAATATTTCATACGGGGTTTCTTCATTGACAGAGACAAGAATAAACAAATATGAGGACTGTTTTTAACATATTCATTAACCACACGCCTGGTCTCACATTCTCCTTTCCAACACCTTGCAGACAACACCAGTGTTCACATCCACCTCATGATGTACTGGAACAGATTTTATTTATCTGCAGAGACAGATAATCTGAAGGATATAAATAAATAAAATGTTTGAGTGCTGGAAATGATGCAGAATATTTTAAATACAAAAATTGTTGCACTGGGTCCCAGTTTGATTTATCCATAATTTATTTTTAAAGATGTTTCATGTCAATACTATCTAGACTTACAGTGCTGTATTAAATTTGCACTTTGTGTCAGGATCACTGATAATTTGCCACAAACGTGTCACTGCTGTCATTTCTTGTTAACAGTGTGGGAGATAGGAGGTAAAATGTTTGGTATATTAATCTATTTCAATCAGGTATGGCTTGATATGCCCTATGCAATATTCATTTATTTATCCAGACATTTCTCATATTTACTATATGGAGGCTGCACTTTGTTTGTCTTATCATTTTGTAGTGTGCAAGCTCCAACAGGGAGGTGTAGCAGAGCTGTATGTCAGGGTGAAATAAACACATGACAGAGATCCAGAGAGTGTTTGTTCAAGCCGTCACATGTACTCAGGGTGCTGCTCAAAACTGTGGGGGTTGATAGGTCCCTTGTTATTCATCCGTCCTACATTATAGCAGCAGCTGCCACTGCAGCCTATCCTTCCCAAATGTCCTCAGCGACAGCTAACTCTCAGCTCTTTGGATTTCTTTTGCTTGAGGCAACACCATTCTGACACTGAGCCTGCGTGTTTGGAGTTATGAGATACCAGGTTAGACCAGAGTGTTTTTACACAAAAACAATACTGTTCTTTTTACTGTGTACGAAATGCCATCAACAAAAAAAAATTACACACTACGCACTAGTCCATCAAGTGACAGAAGCCACTATCGGTTCTGCCAGTGGTTTTTATACCCTTTTCAAGAGCTGAAATTCAACATAAATCACATGAAACCATACGCACAGATAGAGTTTCCTATAGAGCCTCTTGCCTGCACACAAGACGAAATGCAATAACAAAACATCCCAAGGGGGAAAATACAACACAGGAAACATGAGCACACCATATCCTCAGAACACTCACTCTCAGGATGCCAATTTAAGGCATTGATCACGTTGGTGCTATTTTCAAATCATGCATCGACATGGGTGTATAGAGTAGGAACAGAAGTTGCTCCTGTAACATTAGCCATATTGATTTGAAGGGGAGGAAAAAGGTTTGGATGCATCTATTATCCTTCATGCCAGTACACTATTCAGTAAAGCAAGAGGTGGGACCACCTCGCCATTTTTTTGGTCCTCCATGACCATGAAAACAAATGTTAACATACAGATATATTAGAATCATAAGGTGTGCATGTATATA
Organism: Ambassis agassizii; assembly: GCA_036025115.1. Classification (NCBI taxonomy): domain Eukaryota; kingdom Metazoa; phylum Chordata; class Actinopteri; family Ambassidae; genus Ambassis; species Ambassis agassizii. The sequence continues at coordinate 8,058 of JAVQJX010073198.1, forward strand.
GGAATGTTATCCTCAACAAAAACAAAAACTTAAATAAAAGCACTTAAAAGTAAATATCACTGCATTACAAGTAGCCCAAAAGTCTTGCATTGGAATTATCAACGCTTCCTCACACATGAACGGCACATTTGGTTGATTTCCACCTACCCCAGAAACAGCAGATGTTATCATGTTCTCCCTGGATGACCAGGATTACATAGGGTTGATATATAAAGACAGCAAGAAGTCAACAGAAGGAGGCACAGGAGGAGTAGTGGCTGTAACTTATGCATTAAAACCACTTCAAATCCCTCAGCATTCCTCAACTATGGACTTCAACTTCAAGAGACATGTGTACATTAAACTTCTACAGTGGGCAAATTAGGATTATGAAAAATTTTTAGCATCAGCTAATCCCATTAGCCTGACCAGCCATGCTAATTCTTTTTCTAGTCTATACATGGAATTAGTCTGGTCTCTGTGGATTCGGGTTGGATTTCCAGGAGGGCAGTACCAGTGGACAGAGACAAAGCATAAACTTAGAAAGATGAGAGAGATGAGATTTGATACTGGCATAATTTTCAACAGGGCAAGTAATTGCATAAAGCCCGCCCCTTTTTAGATAAATGGCTATGATTGTTGATGTGGCTATGGCTATGAAGGGGAGGGATTCCAGAAACATCTGAGTGTGTTTGGCTAGGCTACAATGTCAATTTACATTGGACGCACAACATAAGCGTAGCTCCGCACTGCCCCACAGGTGATACGCTCTGGTTCTATTTTGAGTCGCGCCCAAGACCAGAAGCCACCAGAATAAAACAGTTTCTGATGAATTTTCAAAATAAAACGGTGTGAATACTTACTTATTTAACATAGATAGATACCTTATTAATCCTGTGGGAAATTCAACATCGCAACAGGGAGAGAACCAGTCACAACCATGTACGAGGACAGATTCATTTTGGAAGCAGAGAAACAGCATCTTATTTGAAAGCCAAGAAGAGAAGATTACAACATGATGTTGGGAATCTCACAGGAGTGTGGAAGAGGCATACTCTGGAAAAGCAGGGCTCAGATGCGTACGTTTCAGAAACGCCTCTGGTGTGGCACGTCAAACATGCGGGCTATGCTACCAAATGTGAATCCTGGTCGGTTTATTATCAGTCTTGTATGTGTTGTAATCACTGTGCCACAATAAATCAAAGTGGGCCAATAGTCATACATTTTTTGCAATGAACTCTCAGCTGTGTTAAACCGCACTAGCTTTTTTTCTTTACCAAATTCAATAAATTAGCTTAAAAGCAGAGAGCTTCTGTATAGTTTTAATAAAATACAATATAGCACAAGAGAGCAGCAGGCTATAGTGTACCTCTAGGCAACTACATTAATGTTTTTGGGGAAGATATCAAACTATCTCTTCTCTTATCTTGGTTCAAAAGGTTTCAGGCACTGTGTCTTTGTCACAAATAATGCAGGGATATGCAGAATACATACAGGTGCAGATTTAAAGGAGAGTGGGAGTGTGTAGGTGCATTATAAAGCTGTCTCATTCCTCCGCTTATCTTAAATGCACTTCTGAAAGGTGCCTTTTACATTTAGCCTGCAGGTGTTATCTCACATCTTTCTGTCTCATCTTAAAGCCACATACACAAACACATTTATCCCCACAAGCACGCACCTCCTCATGAATACATCTCAACACTGCAAACACACAGTATATACGTATACGTTATCTACCTGAAAGACAGAGCATACATAAACCACAACACCTCTGAATGTTTGGACTCTAAGAGCATGCATAGTATGATAGATGGAAGCTGTCACAAAGCGTGATGAGAGGGGTGATAGATGACCGAAATGACACCGGCCACACCTTTCAGGTTTTTGCCCAAGAACAGCACAAAAATAACCAAGATGAATGATTTTACTTTATGAGACTTGATCAGGCCTTACAGTCACACTGTTACAAAGTAAAAATAGCTCATATTCATGCCATTGTAGGTGTGTGTGTGACAACAATTGATATGAGGCAGATTTACAACATACCATGCTGCGTTCTCTCTGCTGCTGACAGGACAGAAAAAGTGCTCTCATTTTGTTATTATTAGCGTCTGTTTTCAGGCAAAAAGTTTTCAGGCATCATTTTTCATTGACAACCTACATTTATCAGGATCATAAGGGCCATTCACCAACAAAAAGTTCTATATTTTTACTTTTAAGCTATTTTATTACATTGAAAAAAAATCATCTGTATCTGCATCAGATTACCTGTCTTCTTTTATTTTTGTCATTTTTTTGGTGAGTGAATTCACACAAATATACATCTACATTTATAGTAATGCAAACCAAAAAATTGATAATTCCACAAATCAGCTTGTTTGGATGACACAGTGCTATAGAGATGATGTATTTTTGTAGGCCAACCCACTCCCACTCTTACACTTGTCTTAAGAGCTAACTTATTTCAGACATCTAAGCGAAAATACATTTTCCGTTAGATGTTAGAAGTCTAATTACCTTACATTATAAGGCAACTAAAGTGACCAGCACTGAAGAACAAGAGCAGTGTTGTGCTAGGTAGCTGAATTGGAATGAACCAGAAGAGATGAAACACATTTCCAGATTTTAGGCAGTAAGGTTAAAGTTAGGCACTTGAGGCCAAGAGTGAGTCAGTTCCTTAGTTAAAGCCTTCAAGTTAAAAATGAGTCAAAATGTAGCTACACCAACTTGGTGTAAGTGGTATGACATTAACTCATACATTTAGGCATCATTCTGGGCGGAGTATCCTTGAGTGACAGGTCGGGACAGGCCGTCTGCTTATGCACCTGCACACCCTATTCAGCTACATAGCACAACACTGCTCCTTAAACAATCATGGATGTGCTATTGGCAATATGTTATATTGTGTTTTAGTGTGCGTACATTAGTGAAACCATATGAATCATTAGAATTCATATTTTATTCATAATAATTGGCTTTAAAATGGGTATTATGTTTGCATGGATGGAGAGATGTGAGTACTGTACATGTGAATGCTTCTACACTGTGTGTGTACTATATTGTATGCAGGTTTTAAGAAGTTTGTTTTGATTTTTGTATACATACAACACACAATGATCTGCGTTCTGTCTTTGGAAGAAAACAGCTTAAATGGCATTAGCTGTAGAGAGGCAGAGCTTTGAGCACAGCAGATTACCACACTAGCATAGTGCATCTTGAGCACAGTAGGTTAACTCATGAGTGTTTGTCTCCCCTTTCCTGGAGCTGATTCTCCTCCATTCTGGCCTGTCTTTTAGTAAACAGGCCATCTTGCGAAATACACATGGCAGAGTTTGCTCCCAGCCAATTCTGACAGACACTAAACAAAAGGACTGCGAAAAAACTATAAGCAGAACAATACGTTCTTCTATGTTTGACACTTGCTCTCCACACTGTCTGTTTCTCCATCTGTTCACTATATGGTACCAAAGTCTATAGCGTGTAGCACACATCCTGACATGTACACCCACGTACATGCTTACACATCACTAACACCACCACACCACATCACATCCCTCCCAACCCTTCTGATTTATTCATGGAAGCTGATTAGTCTGCAAGGCCAATATAAGCCAGTTGCATCACTGTGTGAGTAAATTGCTGTTAGTCTTGAGCTGCTTGCTAGATTTACAGCTCCTAACTTAATGGGGTGAATTGGAGAAGCGATGGTCGGTTTAATTAAGGAAGCTAAAAGAGCTGAAGAGCAACTTCCAGGTCGCTGATGTGTATATGCAGAAAGTGCTGCTGGCTGATGAACACTAGATAGGTGTGTGTGTGTGTGTGTGTGTGTGTGTGTGTGTGTGTGTGTGTGTGTGTGTGTGTGTGTGTGTGTGTGTGTGTGTGTGTGTGTGTGTGTTTAGAT
>JAVQJX010073214.1:0-19113 GCA_036025115.1 Ambassis agassizii
CTTGGACACACACATACACACACACACACACAAACACAAACACACACACACACACACACACACACACACACACACACACACCTCCCCATGTGCACCAGAGGACATCATATATCAGATCAACACTGTAATTAGAACATATGGATCACACATTGAGCAGCAGACAGAGGTATAATTAGTATGGACTTCTACAAATAAGGATGAAAAGAAACTGCTGAAAAAGTGAAGCTGTATTGACCTTTCCATCACCTATCAGGCTGATTCTGTGGAAGCAGCTTTGGTCTCCAAAGAGCATGATAACTCTGAGATAAAGATCAAAAAGAGGATTTTGGATCCATTGTTCTTGTGGTCAATAATCTAAGTGTTAAAACTAACCATATTTTTTGTTAAACTGGTAAACTTATACCAAGCAAGAGAAGTTTCCCCTCCAGAGTTTTTTGGGGGATCACTGGCTCCTCCTCCTTTAAACTTTGTTACGGCTGTGGGAACTCCCTGCTGCATGTATGGTGATTAGGAGAGCAGAGAAGGCGTGCGCCTGGAGAGAGGCAGACACAGCAGAGAGAGGAGTGAGGACGCGGAGAGGAGCTGACGGAGCATTAATGAGATAGTGGCCGGTTAGAGTTACAGGGATGCAGTTTTAGTCACATTAACCTCCGCTGATTTTTATCCTTGTTCTGCGGAAAATTTGGACACTTTCTCTCACCAGAACAAACTTTAGTGGATTAATTTATTGTGTTAAAATGGGCTTGAAACGGTTTCGCGCAAAGACGCCGGGGACAGCAGCTTTTCTCTGCGGCTCATTCCTTTGCATTGTCGGGCTATTATTCACTTTTTCTCAGCCTGTCTGCGAAGCGTTCAACTTAGACGTGGAGAACCCAGCTGTTTACAGCGGACCTAAAGGGAGCTACTTCGGATATGCTGTTGACTTTTATTTGTCTGATTCTACCGGGTGAGTTTATTGAACACTAAAATGTTACGTTTTTCTAAAAGTTTATCAAGTCAATTAAAAAATGGGGACTGACATGTGATGTTGAAGTGCTGTGTAGACTTTTATCCGGGCTGTTTAGGACACACAGTCTATGTTGTGCGCAGCGTGCAAACTTTCCATTGGACTACATTTGAAGGTTTTGGCCAAACTGCAGAACATCTATCTACAGCTTCCTTGTTAAAGTTACAGAGCAAGTTTCCAATAGGAACACATTTCAAACAGATTTCTTTTGTGGCTTGTTGTTTTGGCTTTGAGGTTTTCTGTATACACACACTGGACCCTCTGGACACATGCTTTACGCACAGCGCGCACGCCCTCAGCCTGCGTACAACTCGCTATAATTGAATAAATTCAGGAAATTACATTTGTGTCCTAACTGCATCATGCAATAAAAACCGAATAATGGCAATATAAAAGAGTGGCTTTTTCATCATAAAAGAGGGAGAACCCAAACCATAAAGCTCAACACATTTCATCATGAAATCACCCTCAAATCCTAATCTCATTGTCCCACAAAATGACATTTATTTTTGACCTTTTAATCTGTTTTTAAAGGTCCAAATCAGCCTGCTCACCCCGGCTGCTGTCACTCAGGAAATGCTGCTGCTGTTTGTGATGCTTCCTGCCTCAGTGGAGATCTGACACTCTGTATGCAGAGACTGTCTCAGAATTCTTCCTGAGAAGTTTTTGGCATTTTTGGAACTTATGTATGCATGCCTGTGGTCAGGTCTGATAGCCTGTGGAGGATATAATACAGAGGGGGGGGGGTGTTTCCTCACTGTCTTTGTATCAGCTGGGATGCAGAAGAAAAGGTGAAGCAGGGGTTAAATTATCTGCTGACAGATTTGCATTGCCCCTTTTTATTCAGTATATTTTGTCCAGCCTTGGATCCAGTCCTGCAATTGTAATAATCATTAACGAAAGGCTATGTAGCCGCAGTCAAGGTTTCACTCAGACATAATCAGACTTCCTGGCTGAGTCTGTGTCTGCTGAGCACCAGTCTCAGACCACTGTTCAACCAGCCAGCATGCTGGGATTTGAGAAAAGGGCTTTGTGCCGAGTGGGCCGCCAGCAGCAGCTTTAGTTTCCCTGTTTCTCCTCCCCACTTCCCCGGACGGCAGACACTCAGACATGGGGATATTTCACCACCCCCTCCTTCTCCTCCGGCCCTCACTGTCTCCTTAAAAGCCTGCTGCTATCCCTCTTCATTTCTCCTGCCTGAGAAGGAGAAGCAGTATGATTTAGGATGTGTAGCTTGTATGCATAGACCCCTTTTCTTTCTCTTTCTTTTTTTTCCCCTCAAACATCCCCCTCCTTACACTTCCTCCTATGCTGATGTCATTCTGCAGGGCTTTTTAATTCATCCATCGCCTTAGACCTCCCCCCACTGTCTAGCCTCTCTCTCCATCATCACTCCTTGTCTCATTAAATGTCAGACAGAGCAGACGTCATTTTACCGATGACTTAATCTGAACTTTTCTACAGTTGAGAAGCCTGAAGGCACGGAGTGGAGACAATGACTTTTATAGGAATAATGTTTAAATGTAGCTTCCTACAACCTGGCGCCCTGTAATTTTCCTCCCGATGATATGTATTCAGAAGTCAAATGTCAAACTAAACAAAGTATGAGAGAGCAGATTTAAGACCATGACTCATTCCTTTATCTGAAAACCACATGTATCTGCCACCTTTCATCCACAGTTTCTTAGAAGTTTGCACATCAAAACACATCAACAGAGGCACAAGATGAGTTTCTGTTATCTCTTGTTTTACCATCACATCACCATCATCATCATCATCATCGCCCACACATTGGAGATGTGAGGAGCGGGGGAGTAGCTGCAGATTCTTCATGTCAGGATGAGCTGCCCCAACATTGTTTTGTGAAATTATTGCTGCTTTTGGAAAAAACACACGTTCATCACTAGTTGGGTTGAAATAGTGTGTTTTCCAGATGAGACAGATGTAGATGCACAGACAAGGAACAAAGAAAGAAAGAAAGATCCTTCTTCCTCTGCTGTCAGGCATACAAATACAAAGGCTTACTTTCTCCCACTTTGGCACTGGTCCTTGACAACAAGTTTATATATCCGGGTTTGTCATGCCCTTCGGCCTGCTGTATTATAATTAAATTTGATGGCTGGTAGAAGGCCCACCATGGGAGATTTGCCTGAGGATACAGTCTGTGAACTGTGTGACAGCTCTTGTCAGATGCACACAGGAAGGCTAACATGGTTCCCTGTTGTGTGTGTATGTTTAAGTGTGTATGTTTTTCCTTATTGAGTGAAAATGGTCTTGCAGCATATCAGTCCCAGAGGATGGACTCCCCCCCAACACTCAAGCAGCGGTAACTTTGAGTCTTGTTTGACTTTTGCCGGTGCCAGGCAGGGATAAGGGAGTGGATCTTTTGGAGATAGAAAAGGTCAAAGGTCAGGCCTGTAAATAACAGCAGACCTGGCCTGGAGCGTATGAACAGACGAGACAGGTTCATGTGTTTCGATGTGCATTAGCTCACGGATGGTTTGACCATGACATGCACATGTGGAGGTCATCCAGTCCGTGTAGGTGACTCTCCTGGAGTTTACACTCTCACACAGGGTTAGAGTTGAGCTAATATTGACATTGGACCGGGGGTCTCTTTTGGCCACTAAGAGGGCAATGTTTTCTCTGTGTCTACACCGAGGGTCGCTCTCCATATATAATCATTATTTTCACCGGTGTTCCTGATTCTAAATCAAACCAGTAAGTGTTTGAGTTGCAGGAGCACAGCTTGTATATTTCTTTTGCCAAGCTTTTCTTCATCCAGGTTCTGCTCGTTGTTGCGTGCAGACAAAGGGGCCCTTTGTCTGATGGCAGAAAATGTTTACTGTTTTCCATCAGGGAGGACTCTCACTATGACTCTTTTTTTTTTTTTTAATTTGTTCTTTTAATTTGCAGTTGTCACATCTGATAAGCAGGCCACAGCGCTTTGGGGTGTTATGTTTCAATAAAGGTCACAAATGTGTATATATATAGCTGTCTGTCTTAAACAAAGTGCCTTTCTAACTTTTACTAGTATGTTGGTAAAAGAGGCCTGTGTGTGTTTCACTGGAAAAAGAGATGTCAGTGTGGTTGGTGATGATGGGTTTAAAGGGCCAGTGGACCTTGCTGTCATGTCTGCTGTATTGGTTTGGGAATGCCCCTGAGGACGTCACGTCTCCGTTGGAATGGAGCTGGCCGTTGGTCAGGGTCATCCTGACTCATACTTTTGTAAGATTTAATCTCTTGACTGCCAGCAGGCCTGGCTTGTTTTAACCCCAGGTCACGAAATGACTCACATCTATGGTAATTTGATAAAGGCAATGCTTTATAAGCACATGACGGCATTGTCCACTCACTAACATAAAATTCTGCTGGCTGAAATTCAAATTTGGATGCTTATTTGAAATGGAAATAACATGTAACTTTTGGCCATCGTTGTCTATGAATGTGTGTTTGTGTATATGCATGTGTGGGCGCAGCAGACGTACTCCCAACAGCTGCAAACCCCCCCCCCCCCCCCAATCTCACTCGTCACCATGGTTAATACAACAGCCTCTCTATCCTGAGGTGAGAGCGCTGGACCCCCTGATGTGGCCATTGTGGAGAGGTGTGAACCACCAGCAGTTAAACTCCCTGCAGGAGGATTTTAGGGGACTGTGAGTAGCAGGGAGGGGGTGAGGGGGGGCGTGTTGGCAGTATTTGCGGTTGAGGGATGGGGGGGGTGGGCAACAGTTTGGTATGAGAAAATGCATCAGGGTGACCACAAGTCATTTTGATGTTTTGCAGTAGTAACAGGATGTTTCGAATTTCTCACTCACCACTTGTGAAATAACTCGACAGGTTGGTGGTTTTAACAAAACAGCTGCTGCTTTTCCCACATTAAGTCTGAAGGATGGCAGAATATAAAATGATGGCTTCTTGTTGAAAGGTTGAAAAGAAGGAGAAAAAAAAAGCTTGTTAAATCAACTTGGTGTCAACTTGCTGATTCACTTCACAGTCTAGAAGCTGCAGAGGAGTGTAAAATCACAATACATACAATTCTAATACATCTGGAGGTCTACACAATATTGTACTTTTTTCGGCCAGCACAGTTGACCTTTTGAGGAAACATTTTTGCTGTGATATGGGATCAAATCCTCGACAGACTGGACTGTTTATCTTATCATCACTGTCTGGTGCAGGTTCAGATCTCAGAGACTTCTCAGTGGAAACATCTATAAATTGTTAAAAAAAAAAAAAAGGCATATCTTGCTCCAGGATTGTAGAGCAACAGATCTTTTTTTCCCTTCTGTGCTTACTGTACCATCAGACAAAAAAAAAAGTGGCCTCAGCTCAGCACAGTAGAGTCTCTGTAGTCAGCACACTCCATCCCAGCAGGCACTGCTACTCTCATCATCTCTGGGGTCCTGACATGTGTGTGACTGTGGCGTGTGTGTGTGAATAGACGACCTTCCATATGGCAGCTGTAAGGACTCGAACAGCTTCTGCCTGGCCTTGGCTTTGAGAGGATGAGAGGCTACTCGTATGGCTCCATGTGGTCATCACACTCCACTTATACTCATTTCTGTCACTCTGCTGATCTCACTCTTAAGTGTCGTGCATCCCTCAGAAGAATTAGTACTCTCACATAAGTAATGCTGAGCTCTTCTGATCCAGGCAAACTTGTCTCACTTTTATGCTCATGGACTAATTTTTGCAGGAGGTCGTGACATTGACCCCTTTATAGTATGACGTATACATTTATTTATTTGTATTTACCTTTAGCTCCTTCTGCTCCCAGTGATCAGGTAACATTTACGCCTGTTAGCTAGACAGATGTTTGTTATATTTGGTATGCTTCATTTCCCCACTAAAGAAATGAGAGCAGCAAAGGTCATGAGCGGCCTCTGGCTCGTATCAGGTCACTGCATCTGCGTTCTTTTTTTACTGATATGGAACCACTCTACTGTTTTTTAAGTACGTGTTGATAGCTTAGCGGGGCACTGTACATGCTTTAGTTGAGGTGCTGGTGAGGTTTGAAGGCCACTACTTTTTTTTTTCCCCCACCCTCCTCTTCCTTTTGCGTATGTGCCGTAGTATTCGTTGAGCCGTGTTTACGACCGCAGATGGTGACTGCAGCCGGCACTGGCAGGCTTAGCTAATATGATTGTGATTTTTTTTTTCTCTCTCCCTCCTCCTCTCTTTCTAGCTTTAAGCTGTTATAATAGTGTTGAAGTGACATCAGCCTTTGCAGCTGGGTGGAAGACAATTAAATGTGGAATGGTGAAGTGGGGAAAAAAACGGAGGAATTTGCCCGCTGACAACCTCCCTCTTTAACCTCATCATAAACCGTATTAGCCATGGCTATGCACTATAGTGTCACATCAGCAAGTTCCAGCACTCTGCATCACCCTTAATTTCTCAACCCCACATAAAATAGTGGTTCCAGTCTGGCAATTATAGTGTGGTGAGGCTTTTTTTTTTTTTGTTTGACCTTCAAATGGAGACAAACCAGTTACAGTGAAGCTGTTGTTTACACATTCCTAACTTGCAGCCTAAATCAATTACAGTGATTTTAATTAATGCTTAATTGTCAGTTGGTTGATGGAGGTCATTAGTGGTGGCTGTATGGGACATGTGAAGCCCCTAATGCCTTTCATCTGCTGCTGTTTCCACACCAGGACATTGCTGAAAAAACCTCTCTCCAAATGTCTTTTAATTTTTCCAGTAGCATTTCAGTGAGCAGACAGGTGTTGTATCTCCTGTCTAACCAGTGATGGAGCTGCTCCTTTCACTGCTACAATTGGTCTTCTGTCTTTTCTTCATTGTTGCATACCCCATCTTATGAACATGTCTGTCCTTCAGCAGCAGCTGAGGACCTCTCGTCCCCTTACCAATTACCCATTTTTGCATACCCATGCAAACCCTTCTCCTACAAAGGAATTTCTAATGCAGAACTCAGCCGACTGCAGTTAGACGTTCATTAGATGCTAATGATACAAAAGCTCTACCTTTTCAGCACATAGTTAAGCCAGCTGATAAGCAGCAGGGGTGGAGAAATGCCAGCTAGAAGCAGACAGATCCTCCCCCCGATAAGGAGCCATTAAATGCTAATTCTTCCTCATTTACAGAACTTTCAGATTACTATCAATCCCATGTTTGCACATCTGCAGTGTAAGGTACTAGAAACCAGCTTCAACTTGCTGATTAAAGCATGATGTTTTGTTATTTCCTCTATTTTTTCCTCTTTGAAAAGCTGCCACAGCCAACTTTGGCTGAGCTGGACGCAGATGTGATCCAACAAAAGATGCTGTGGCTTTTTTTCTTGGCCTTGTTATTGTGTACACGGTCCTCCAGTGGTGTCATTTATTGCCTACATGTGCTTGCAAACCCTTTTTTTTTCATTAAAGAAGCATTTGTACTTCTTAAAAATAAGAGAAGTGTGCCCAGGCGTTTGTGGTTGTATTCTGAATTTATTGACCACTTCTGTATTGTGAATGTGAGATGGTGAGAGTAATAGCTTGAGCTGGCTTGACCCTGACCAGGTCTGTGATTTAGATTATTTCACAGGTGGATGTCTGTTGCTCTGCTGGGATATTCCTGTGTCTGCTGTCCAAAATAAAAAAAAAAGGGGGGGACACTGTTTCTTCCTTTCCAACTTGAACTGGTTTGTTTCTTTTTCTCTCTTCCAACACAAACCAGGACTTTCTGCTCCACATTCGGAATTGGCTCGGAAATGCTGTATTTCCCTCTGAAGCATCTACAGTATTAAACTCCCACCTTCTGCTGTGTGTGACCTCGCACGATGCTGAAATGATTTAAAAGCTTTGAACTGACCACCAGCACACCCTGCCTGGCTTCTGTTAATTTTTTTTCCACAAGCCATCCCCATAACTTTCTGCATTTTGTCATGTGAGGTAATAGATGGGTTCAGTGGGATTAATTACGGTGGAGTACAAGGCCTTGGAATATTGCACGGTTTAACTGCTGTTTGACTCATGCTGGCTGTCTCCTGCCTTCCACTGGACCCTGCTGAGTACTTACCCTTGGGGGGGAAGGATGCCAACTTTAGCCAGACTGTAAACGTTCATGCACTATTGGAAGATCTCGGGCAGGAAAGGGTGTACTCTTCCTGTTTTTAAGGCCCCTAGACAGCGTCTGGTCTCAATGGTCCTTTGCCTCCTTTACCCACATCAATGACTGCAGATCTGTCTGTTATGGTTGTTGGGTCAAGTTGGTCCACAATGAGGTAATGGCTAAACCATCCACTTAAGGCACATTATCTATTTTTTTCTCCTTAACTTATCATGGCCCAAATCTTAGTTGTCTCCATTTACATATCATCATTCTCTGCTTCTAATACACCTCTTTCATCCCCCCCCCTTAACTTCACTTTTCTTTCTCATATGTCTGCTGGAAGTGCTCGCCTGCCCTTCCTGTAGCTGTACAGTGTAGGTCCAAGGACACTGTTGTTTAGCATCACAGCTGTAGAAACAAGAGTGTGACTCCACTTAGCCTGTCTGCTTTCTTGTTTTCCTGTTGAATCTGCACCAGAGGGGAAGCATGTGTGACCAAGTGTTTCTCCTCCTTTGTGCGTCTGACTGAGCGTGAATGTGAACATCCCATGTGCACATGTTACAGCAGATTGCATGGGATTATGTAAAGCAGCGCTGCAGCCTGTTAAGATGTTTTACATCTGAGTCAGTATACAACTAGTTAAGTGGTAAAATGTGGGTACTGCATGATGTTTAAAGCTGTCTGGTGGGAGGCCTGGAATGCAACGTTTAATTGACGCCAGGCTAACAGCTACAAGCCTTAGCTATCAGAGTTGCAGATCAGTGATTTGTTGACTGTGTCTTCTTCTTCACAGTGCAAGTGTGGTGATAGGTGCCCCAAAGGCCAACACAAAGCAGGTCAACATTACAGAGGGAGGATCTGTATTCTACTGTCCATGGAGCCTGGGCCATTCAGACTGTCACACCATTGAATTTGATGCTGAAGGTAAGTGTGATGTTTTTGTTGAACTCTTGACAAAAGTCTAAAGAAATCATGTCCACTCACCGCCTTTTGCACAGAGCCACAGTACTTAACCACAACTGAGCAGTAGTGTCTGCATGTCTCTCAAATGCAGAGCTTACACTGCTTTGCTGTTGATTTGGATGATCAGGGTTTGTAGACAACCATATATTGTCTGTGTTCAATGTGATTGGAAAGATTTCTGGTGGGTATGGGGGTGGAGTTTGTAGTAAAAGGAACACTTATCTACCTTTATCTAACTGTTTTTTAATGTCCAGTCTGATTCTTATTCTCAGCTTGGCCAGGTGAGTTTTAGTTCTGGATTAAAGACCTGGGAGATCTGGGACTTGTTTTTATTATCAGATAGCATCCTGTTGTTAAAGAAGAAACTGGACACAGTGTTTAAACTCCACTTCTGTAGCCATCAGAGCATTTCCTCCCTGGATCAGGCGTCACTGTTCCACTCCACTGAGCTGCACTGGTTCCAGGATGATCTTTTTTTTCCTGTTTGTGTCTTCTCTTTTGGGATGAAAAGGATAATGGAGTGTTGAAGAGTTTTTTTTTTTTTTTAAGGATACTCCTTCCTTCCTTCAGGTCATGTTTGTGTTTCCTTGCCGCAGGATGGAAGTAAAGAAGATAAGCAACTAATAAACAAATAGGTCAGACAAAGAAATATCCTGTTTGTATGACAGGTGAAGGAGGCGCCGGCAGTCTTGACAAAAAAAAAAAAGAAGCTCCAGTTTCAGAATGAGTTGTTTGGGAGGAACATGAGGAAGTCCATGAGGTTGTGTAGTGAATGGATCCAGTATGTCAACACAATACTCATCAGTCTGATTTGCACAATGGATTCATTGCAAAGGGAGGAAGAGGCAGAAACACTTTGGAATTAGCAGCTTCAAGATGAAACGTGCGCTGAAAGCACACACACACACACACACACACACACACACACACACACACACACACACACACACACACACACAAAGAGACAGGTATTGCGTCACTTTTGGCGTCTTTCCTGTGAAATCAAAGCAATAGCACAGGCCAACAACAAGATTTAGTATCCATAATGCAGAGCAACAGGGAAAAATCTTCAACTGAGTGTTTCACAAGCCTTTATTTTTTTTATTGGACACCACTGGCTCTCCGTGCACCGCTGGCACTGTTTTTCTTGCAACATATTTTTGCATCCATGAGTGCTGGCTTAATGCCACAGGGAGTGATATCATGCACATCCACAGTGAGGCCGCTCAGTCAAGGTTAGTCCCCCGGGCTGTCAGAGAGTGTCCTTCACATTTTTCTGAAATAGCTTTGAAGGAGGAGATTACAGAGCCAGTTCTGACATCTGGATCACAGGAAAGAAAAGGACTGGAGCACACGGTACACGGACATCTGCATGCAAATGTGACTATGACAAACAGCTGTTACATGGATGACATTTACTGCTGCTATTCATTTACTGTAGCTTTGTCTGCGTTTTCGTTGCCAGTCCTGACAATAAAAGACTCGACCCATAAAAAAGACATTCAGCCGTCTTTCCGCTGCGGATGCTAAATAAAATATGGCTTTCCAGCATACTCCTCAAATAGAGTGGTGTCAGAGGTCTGCCTCTTTCTTAGTGTGTTTGAGCTCTGACCCACAGGCCACAAGCCCTCTTAATTAGCCTAACTAATTGGGTCAGAGTGGCTAGAGCCCCCCCTCCCCATCCACTTCCTCTTCCATGAAGATAAGAGCCTTTCTATGGATTGGAGAGAGCAGAGGGCAGCAGGGATGGTGTGAGAGGGCACATACAGGATGGGAGGGAAGTAGGAAAGAGGGGGAGGAACCAGACCCCTGATCCTCATCCTCTGCTCCCCCCCCCTTCTTTCTCCTCCTGTTGGCGGAGCTCCCACTGGGGGCAGCTGATGTGATGAGTGAATTTGGCCATTTGTCTTCTACCCCACTGACACACACCAAAATACACACATAGTCTAACCCCTCTAATGGCTCTCCACTCACACACAGTTCAAAGTAGACTCTATGGATGCACCCCCACCGTCCCACCCCCATCCACTCCTCTCCTGGTCCCCCCTGAGAGGGAGAGTTGGTCCTGGCACCATGTCGCATCAGCACACTGCACTAACTAGCTTCCCAGGAGGACTCAGGTCAGATGACATCTCTGGACTTCCCTTTATCTGCTCTGTGAATCTCCTCTGTTTTCATCATTCGCGTTATTCCAGCTGGCTGCCTTCAGCCAGACAACAAACACAACATTTCATCAGCCATTATAGTGACACAGAACTACTGCTGCCATGTGAGAACTTTCCTTTATCCTCTTCAGCTGCTTACACTGATGTACTTCCTCTCTTTAACATAGCACCGTAATTGATCATACTTATGCGGTATAAATTACAAGAGGACTTTTCCACTGCTTCTTTTCGTTTCCTTGGTAACAAGACTCCAAGCCAATACAGCTTCAAACTTTGCGGATTTACATTGGCCTTAACCAAACAAATTCTACCGTTATGAAAGAAGAAATACCACGCAGCTAAGGCGCATTAGTTAAAGCAACAAGCCTATAAGCAGTTGTTTGAAGTGCTGCTCATGTTATTGCCTATGTGGCTAAAGTGCTTCTTTTCACTCCTCTGAGCACACCGGCTGCTGTTGGCCCATGGATGAGTAATGTTAGCAGAAAATCCCACAGATGGAGATTAAGCAGAAATACAGTTAAAAACGATAATCTGTCTGCTTAATATCTTGGTTGAAGCGAGTCAGGACCTTTTGGAAGCAAATGGAGGGAAAAGGCTGCACTGACAAGGAGACTTGGGTGCGATGGTGTAAGAAAAATTGAATAGGAAAATGGAGATAATGTTGAAAGTGAAAACACAGAAAGGCAGAGTGAAGTGTGTACAGAGATGACTGGGAGGTTTTGCTGTGAGGAAGCCAGACCAGAGTGTGTGTGTGTGTGTGTGTGTTTTCTTTGGACCCCGGCCTCTTCGCTGTTTCCACAAAGACACAGAGTACGCCTTCACCTTCAGCTCCAGGCTGGAAAGTAAGAGTGGAGGCATGGATGGAGAGGCTGGACTTGTGCACATGCACACAGGTCATGATCTCTTACAGCACATAGATCATGCTTGGCTCTTTTGCAACACATCTGTGGTTTGTCGAGGTCTGTAGGGGAAGTAGTCTGACTACCCAGCTGGTCAGTGACTCCCATTTTCACTTCCCCTTACAGCTCATACACTGGAATGAGCTACATACTGTACATTGTGGTGGTGGGGCTTCCTTGCCTAATCAATTTGTTTGCATTTCTGTCTTGACTGTGGAACATCTGCCTTCCAAAAAAGTTGTGTTTTAAGCCTGACCATCTGTCATGTCACCTGCTGCTGTCAAAGCGTTGCAGTGGGAGATCAGTGTTACTGGCCAGGTGGTCAAACAGAGCAAAGGGTCAGTGGGGTTAAGCTGGCCCAGTCCAGTTCCAAACTTGACCAATCTAGGACGACACCCATCCCACTGACGACTGCTTGGTAGCAAATGCTTTTCAAAATTCCCACCCTGATCATCTGTGCTTGAAAAATGGTGTAACTGGAGTCTTAAAACCTGCCGTCTGCCAATTGTACAGATGTTTCTGAGAGTCTGGGAGGGAGGGATGGAGGAAGGGCGAGAGGGGAAGGAGAGAATTAGGATACTTGAGGTCCAGCTGAAGGAATGCATGTTTTATCATACTGCTATAATTCAGCATGGCCTTTTCTATATTTCTTTCCCAGGAGATCGAGTCGTGTTGCTCAATGACACCGAACACCAGGTTGATTTCAAGTCCCACCAGTGGTTTGGCGCCACTGTGCGTTCTCACGGTGACACTATTCTGGTAAGTTGACCCTCTCACAGATGCGTTTAGGTATGCTAGAGTTTCAGCTATTCTGATGTCCTCCTCCACTGTTATGATAAGGGCAGCCTGCTCAGGAACCTGAACTGATCTGTTAGGGAAGAGGAGTGTGCATGTTACAAATTTGTCTCCCAGTTTACTGTCCATAAATTTGTTGTCATTTAGGCCCAATTTTCACCTGCAATCTCAACACACTATAAAGAATTATTGTGTGCCCTCTCATGTGACATCAAAGTTTAGCGGGCTGTTGTTTGGTCTGATTGAGTGGGTTGTGACCTGGGTTGAGTTACAAGCTTACCCTGCTCCAGATGTACCACACTGACCTCAGCCTCAGACTCCTCCTGAGTTCACCAGGGTGTTGTTGCAACTGGAAAAACATCTTCCACCTGAAAGCTCAGCCCGTTCATCAACACGTCTCCCTCCCTCTGTAACACAGGCATGTGCTCCCCTCTACTCCTGGAGGACTGAACGGGATGTCCCCCATTCTGATGCTACAGGAACCTGCTACCTCTCAGTGCAGAATTTCAGCAAGTTTGTGGAGTATGCGCCTTGTCGTACAGGTAACTTTCACCTCTCTTGTGTCTTTGCATGCATTCATACTCATACTGGGAAAATCCGATAAAGAAAATACTCCTCGTGTTAAGTGTGCCATTTCATTTGTATTTCAGAACTCAGTGATCCGGTTGGACAAGGCTACTGTCAGGGAGGATTCAGTGCTGACTTCACACAGGTAACGTTCCTAGAAAGAGTTTCTAGAAAAATCCGCTCTTATTTGTTCTAATTCACAAGTGTTATTTTTCAGGATGGCAAAGTGGTGTTGGGGGGACCAGGCAGCTACTTTTGGCAAGGTAAGAACATTCACTAGTGGTAGAATATCTTCAAAACAAAAGTCATCTTTCCTTATATTTTTCACCTTTTGATCAAACTTTAGGTCAAGTGATCTCTGCTGCTAAGGAAGAGATCATTAAAGCGTACTATCCAGGATACTTTATGCAGGCTGTGGACGGCCAGATCCAAACCAAACAAGTCCAGGCTGTCCATGATGACAGCTATCAAGGTAAGGAAGCGTTTCTAGTTGTTCTTATCATCAGAGTTTGGCAGGATTTGAGACAGTGAGCTAACGCTAATGTCCTCTGTGCGTCCAACAGGTTACTCTGTTGCTGTTGGGGAATTCAGTGGCGATCAGGTTGAAGGTACGTCAATAAAAAGAAAGGCTGCACACATCACTGTATATACATGTAAATATTATAGAAGTGAACAAGCTGCAGTATTTTACATGATTATTGAGATGGAAATGTTGTCAGTGCTGGAATTCTGTGATCCTGCAGCTGGGATTGTCTTGTAAATTTTCCCTGCTAAATCTTCATTTCTTCTCTCTTAGATTTTGTGGCCGGTGTTCCAAAAGGGCTCATGCTTTATGGTTCGGTAAGGAGAGCTTAATCATCACTCTCATTTTGGCTTTAATTTAAGTGAATGAGAGACTTGGTGCAGCTACAGGAAAAGTAAAAGAAAGAAAGCAATATTGTCACAGTGGAATTATTTTGCTGTGAATTCCTTAGCCAGAGTCTGTGCTTATATTAGATCCTATAAAAAAGATGTTCACCATACGTGCTCGCTGTGTTGCAGGTGTCCATTCTGAACGGTACGGATCTGTCAACCATGATGAAGTACACCGGTGAGCAGGTGAGTCTGAAAAGCTGCAGCCTCCCACAGAAAGCTCCTTCATGCTCCGCTTCTCTGCGTTTTCTTTGCTCATGTCCTCATGAGAGCTCTTAATTTGTTGAGACAGAATAAGCAAAAATAATTTCCTTTACAACGTACTGCTGGATAGATTCTAGTCTCTTTCGTGGTTTGTTGTAAAGCTCAATTAATGAGGGGAAATTGCAATGGCAATTTGTGCAAATGGTTCTGGGAATAGAAAAGCAGAGAGTTTGTTTATACAGTGATGATTGACTCAGCTGAATAAATAAAATTTACAAGTGTATTTGCATTCACTCCTGCTATTCAGACAGCTGCGCTTTCAAGACTGAAATTCAGGAGAGAGAAATCAGAAAATGAAACAGAACTGGACTTAACCTGTAAAACACATCAAGCCTTTGTGTTGTTGTCTGAGGGAGGTTTTATTAGTATGAGAGTTATATTACCCAAAGTGTGAATATGCCTTTTATTGATAAAAATGTTACTGACTGGAAACACTTTTGTTCTCAGATGGGCTCATATTTTGGATATGCAGTGGCGACAACAGACATCAACAGTGATGGGTGAGTTTTCCCACCATGTCTCCTCCAAGCTTTAATTAATTAGATTGAACACCATCAACAGTCTATTACAGCTGTTTTCTTCCAGCGTCAGTGTGTCTGAGTTTAAATGAGATTGTATGTTTTTTCCTTTCATGTCTGCAGACTGACTGACCTGCTGGTGGGAGCTCCCATGCTCATGGTCCGCAGCTCAGATGGCCGTTTGGAAGAAATGGGTCGGGTCTATGTTTATCTACAGCGTAGCCCTCTAAATCTGGAGCTCCACCAGCCTCACCTGACCGGCACCCAGGTGTTTGGGAGATTCGGCAGCAACATTGCACCGCTGGGAGATCTGAACCAGGATGGATTCAATGGTAAGAAGCTGAATAAATAAGTGACATTAAATTCATTATTGTTTTGCCTTTTCTTCCTATTTAAAGGATGAGTGTGTGATTCCTTGATGATACACTTATTAACACACGCCCTTTAAATGAGAGACTCAGAAGTTGGTTTGTTATTCCATTTATCAGTGTTACAGTGTACATTTCTGTGCTTTATTGTATTAAATGTAAAAGCTTATGACTCCAGTCTAATGTTTATTTATATATAAACATTCTTCTGACCTCTTGCTTCTTGAAGATGTGGCTATCAGCTCTCCGTTTGGAGGTGAGGACCAACAGGGACTGGTCTACATCTACAACGGATATGCAGAAGGACTCAGGGAGAAACCATCTCAGGTGATCGCAGGCCAATGGGCAGCAGGGACCATTCCAGCCAGCTTTGGATTTGCTCTCAGAGGTGCTAAGGACCTGGACATGAATGGATATCCAGGTAAGTCAGACTGAAATATGCAGTGAATGTCAGCAGCTTTTTATATTGCATGTTTTCATTCTTTTTTTTTCTCCCTCAGATCTCATTGTTGGAGCCTTTGGTGTGAATAAAGCAGTTCTCTATAGGTATGTTGATCAATAGGATTCTACTCGCATAAATATGAAGAGACACCACTCGCCTGGCTTTGTCTTTAAGGACAGATATAAATCTCCCAGTTGTTCTGTTTCCCACAGATCCCGTCCAATCGTCAACACCACTGCCTCTCTCACAGTCTACCCCACCATGATAAACCCTGAGGAGAAGAACTGCATGGTCACGAGTGGAAACACCAGCGTTCCCGTTTCCTGGTGAGTCTTCAGATTTGTCCAGCAGTGTTTCCTGTGACTCTGCTTCAGTTTATTTGACCCAGACTGCAGAAAGATGGGCTTCCCCATTTCCCTTCCCATGCATAAACACTACTATCTTGGCAGGAAATTGATGATAAGGAATATCTTTGTATAGCACGAATCGTGGTATTAAATTGGACTCAGCGCTGCTCTTATCTGACCTTTTTTCAAAATGTCTCCATATCACACTTTCTGTTGAGTGGCAGAGGAATAACATGCTGAATAGCAGCATTGTTAGCCTTTTTCTGGCCTCCTCTAAATGTGCACAGCTCCAGAATAAGGGAGAGGAAACAGACGACGGTGGCTCGCTGCTCGACATCGGTTGACACTGCACTCATGTGTCTGCATGCCCCCCCCCCTTTTCCCCACATCCTGATCCATAAAGGAAACTCTTGTATACACATGTGTCGTGATTATGCTACGTTGCCTGGTGATGAGGAGTTTTTTGTGGGGGTGAAAGGAGAGCAGAAGGGATAATGGGAGGGAGGTCGGGTGGGGAGGGGCTGGAAGGTTTTTGCAGTTGCTTTGAATGAGATATTGTTTGGTGGTGGAACACAGCTGGGAAACATCAGGACACGTAGACTCCTGTGAGCGTGCACTCACTGTTGTGCAGACACAGGAGCATATATATGAAGTTGTTTCTGCTTCTCAGAAGAAGTCTCGGTTTCATAACTTATTTCATTCCCTGTTTCAACAACTCTCCCCTTTTCCTTTGTTCTGCCTTTGTGTCTCTTGTGTGGGGTTGTAACCAGTAAAACATTTTTGGGGCTTGCAGATTTGGACACATAATGTAGCTGATGTCATGGGAGAGAGCTACAGGCTTATATCGGCAGCCATTGACTGGTCAGCACTGAAATCTGAGACGTTCCTCAATTTCACCCCTCTTAACTCTGCTATTCCTTTGTGTGTGTGTGTTTAGGAGCAGAGATGTATCAGCCTGGCTTGTGAAAGTAGTCAGATACCAGCCTGTCTGCAAACATTAGCTGTATTTTCATAGTATTTATTGGATTCCCATAAAGCCTCACGCCTTGTAATGTGAACCATGTAAGAAGCTGACATGAGAGAACAAGTGAGGGCAATTGAGGTGTCCTGTGTGTGAACAGTGTATTTATACTCTCCCATAAATGAACATGCTCCTCTCATCGTGTCCTTTTCTCTCCAAAAACAGTGTCAACCTGAGTTTCTGCATATCTGCCGGTGGGAAGTATCTACCAGACAACCTAGGTGAGCCAATTTTCCACATCTGTACTTTATTACAAGTTAGGAAACTGACAAATAGGCACCAATGTTTGAAACCTGTAGGCTGAAGTGTTTTGACAGGTAATGTAGATGTTTCAGAAAAACAAAGGAGGTGCAGTGTACCGAACATCTTCTGTGCTCAGTGCCTTTCTCCTCTCCATCAACCCTTACTTATTATCTCTAATTACTCCTTCCTCTGTATACAAGTGTGCTCCTTTACCATTATGTTTAACTTACATTGACTACATTGTGTAGTTTTGGAGTATTTATGGAGCTCTGTTTCAGACCTGTCATTACGTGACCAGAGAGCATTCATCATACCTTGAATGCTCATTTGGTGTGACTGTGTTATGTGTTCCAGATTTCCAGGTGGAGGTGCAGCTCGATAGTCGTAAGCACAAGCAGAAAGGTGCAGTGAAGAGGGCTCTGTTTGCGGATACCCATCAGCCATTGCTTCAGAGGAGTGTGAGGATGCAAAAGGGCAAGGAAGTGTGCGACCGCACAATGATCTACCTGAGAGTACGCACCCTCTTTCACTATGAGTACAAAAATAGGATTGTTTGTTTAATATAACCGAATTTGTGGATCACACTGCGTTTCTTTGACTGCAGGATGAGAAGGACTTCAGGGATAAACTCTCCCCTATTTTTGTGGCCTTGAACTTCACTTTGGATCCAAAAGCTGCAGCGGACTCCCACGGCCTGCGGCCCATCCTCAACTATCACACCGCCCATGTCATTGAGCAAAAGGTACTTCACTCGTCCAATGTTCTATCAGTGCATTACACTGAAGCTGGAGTGATCGAATCAATGTGTGAAGGATTAGTGTTTTCTTTCAGCTGATGATAAGAATATGGGCCACATGAATAATTCCTTGTCTCCATAGCCAGCTCCGCTCCTATCCCTGATGAAAGAGTGAATCTGTTCTTTTCAATGTAAAACTAAACTACTCTGCTGGGAAGACGTCCAGAGTGTCTGGAAAGCTGTTTTCAAAATGAAAATGTGAGGCATATGTACAGTGCAGTGTTTCCCCTTCCCAGCAGGAATAGTGCTTGGCCTGCTTGGCTGCGTAACAGCACAAAGGTGACTTGTTCCAGAGCTGCAGGCAAAAAAAGGAGGGTCGATATTTCAATGGAGGGTCGCAGACAGGCTGTTTGCCCATCTGGTAGAAATCTCTCAGCTTTCCTCTGTCGAGCTGTGGGCATCTTTTTCAGCTGTGGCACAGCGTGCACCATATGTGAGCTACCAGACAAAGGGAATGACAGTCAGTGGAGTTTGATCCTTCCCTGTTGTGTTTCTCTCTTTTTCCTCTCGGACTCTGTCATTGATGTCCTTCCTGGATATCAAAGCAGCTTGGCCTCCTACAGATGTGGTCTTTTGCTGATCCAAAGGCCTTGAGTCAACCCTGGAAAAAGCCCCTTTTTTCACCAAAACACGATCTGTGTGTGTGTGTGTGTGTGTGTGTGTGTGTGTGTGTGTGTGTGTGTGTGTGTGTGTGTGTGTGTGTGTGTGTGTGTGTGTGTGTGTGTGTGTGTGTGTGTGTGTGTGTGTGTGT
>JAVQJX010073216.1:0-10316 GCA_036025115.1 Ambassis agassizii
TGTGGGCAAGTAGAACCTACTTTTCATAACATTAGACTTTCCCTGTGATGATCCACACAACCAACACCAATTATTTTCCAAAGCAAGTTCCTGCTCGTTGATTACTAACAAGTGATTTGATAATGTATAAATAAAATTAATTAAATAAACAAAATATATGAATGTCTTTAATTGTTACGCATGCTGGTACGCATGTCACATCATTGCCACCAGCAGTGTGTAATAAAACATTAAATTCCACCTGAGCTTTTTTTTTTTCCATTATGCAGTCATTTCCAGTTGTCAACAGTGGAGACACCGTGGGGATTTTCTATAGCCAGAGTTAGAAATACAATGAACGTCTGCCTAAACAATCTGTGCGTCACATTACTGATGACACAAAACTTGACTCTTATTTGACGAAAGGCTTAGTTTTTGAGCAAATGACATGCAGCTTTCTCTGCAGATTATACAATAATTTTTTTTACAGTTCTTTCATCCATGGATTATAGTAATTCTGCCTTTTTATCCGTTTTTCTATTCATATGTATTTCTCTTGCGGAAATGACAAAAACAAACCACAACAAGCTGTTGAGGCGCTGGCCCACCAGAAAACTGCATCTGTCTAGTTCTTTTCTTTTATGTACAACAGGTGTTCTGCATCAAGTGAGATAAAACACAGAAAATCAGCTGATGTCATTTGATGCGTCTTTTTCGTCTCTAAACATGCTGTGATAATCAAAGACCAAAAAACAGTATAAAGAGGGAAAAGCTGCAGGCGGGCTCAGATTTCCACCTTGGGAAAGTTTAAATGATTAAAAAGCTTGCGGTCTCCCTCCCTCCACCATCCTGTTGCTCATTATGCGCCGTGTCCTACTATTGGCCCTCATCATTTTCTATAATTGCCCCCATTGGCCAGACTCCTATCTGGTCTATTTTGTTCCATTCTGTTGAGAAATTAAGGCATTCCTCTAGCGACCCTGACCTGTCCCAGGCCTTGTCATTTGACTGACAGCCCATTAGTGCGTCATTGATTGGCTGAATCTTGGAATGTGTGAGCCAACCTAATTAGAATGGAGTCCCTCCTTCTCTGAATGTCAATTGAGACTGTTGGAAGGAAACAAAAGTGCAGGCAAATTAGCCCTTTTCTAATCCTCTGGAAAGGAGACTGTTGTTTTTTACCCAAATAGATAATTTACTGTACAGACCAAATTGTGCTTATGGTTACAAATCCGCATGCAATCCTGGAGAACACACAGTGAGATATGCACATATTAATCAGCACAAATACATTCTCACTTGGGTATTGACTATATATGCTGTATATTTCCTTTCTCACACACACACACACACATATAGATATTTGGAACTCTTCCAGAGGTCCTAATTAACACTTCACCTCAGTCGCATGTACTAACTCACAGTGTCTCATGGGGAGGTGATTGAGCGGACACACACAAGCTGGAGATCACATTGGCAAAAAAAAAAAAAAAAAACACCTTTCAGTTTTTTACATGTTGAAACACAGGGTCTGCGGTGTTTCCTGGCAGCTGCTTCTTATACCTACAGCACGTTTGGAGACTATTTGTGATAATCAGTGCAGCTCTCCACCACAGATGGTCCTTGACTGAATCTACTAACTGTCCTGCCATTAGTCATTCTGCCTCCTCCTCTCTATTCATGAACCCACAACAATGTATTCCTCCCAAAACTTACCTTGACAGTCTGGGGTTTTTAATGGCTTTGTGAATTCAATCATGAAAATGTAGCCACTTTCGTGGTCACGGAAAAGGCTTAAGAATTATTTATTTATTTATTTACTATACCTCGAGGCGAGATGCTAATGAGATGTGTTGTTAAAGAATCTTTTTTGTTATGAAAAACTGGTGTCAGCGCAGATGACAGTTTATCAGGCTGGCTTAGGATAAGATTGATATTTGTGTGGCGAATGAGTGCGTGATGCGTTAAACATCAAATATCGCCTTACTGTGTAATACAATACGTGTCGGGCATGTTGGATGTTTACTTCTGGAATGAAATATCTGTACAGATGAGCAGAGCTGTAGCTGTGGGGTTTTGGGTTTGTGTCTGTGGCTGCAAGGTCTTTTTAAGGACACAAACTTAACCTGATTTGCCATCAGTTGTAGTTCTCTTTTGGGGTAAAAAGAACCAAGGGGACAGCCACTTGGAAAGCACCCTAATCAATGCAAAATTACACACAGTGATGAAATATCGACGCAGTATTTGAAAAACAGATAATATGCACTTTTAGCTAACTTTTCTTTAGCATACTTTACTCTCATATTGTATTCTTAAAACCTTTTTGTGTGAAATAATTTAGCACATAAGAGCATTTCATTGTTATGATGTCTGCTGTGTTATGAAACAATTTGGCTAAGGTCATGCTAATCTTTGGCAGGCATTATAATGTTCTGCATAGTGTTTATTCCAGTTCACTCACAATCAAGGACTGTATATAATGACTGTATATAAAGATAGATGACATGACAGCAGTCCAAACATGAAGCCAAAACAAGCGGCAACCTCCAAGGTTGACAAAATGAAGCCAGTTCTATCCACACCCTTCAAAAGTGAGTCAATTCCCATAGACTGCCATGTTAAAATGACCAAATTTACAGCAGAAATAAACACGTTTACAACCTGGTACACATTTTTAGTCTTTATTGAAGAGTTCCCTTTTTGTGACTACAAAATGGGCTGAATAGTTTTGTAACTTATTAGTTTAAACTGTAATTGGACTTAAAATAAGTGCTTTAAGTGTGAGCTGCATGCTTCTGTGACCTCCCTCAGCTCTTGACCCGTATCTGGAGTTTAGGTGGACTGCGAAATCTAGCGATATTTTGGGCTAACTTTTTTTCTTAATGCAGAGTGTCAGATGCTTGGAATATACTGATAATATTCAGGTTTAAGCAGCATTTTTGACATATGTCACTATGTGTTACATCAAGTGGTTTGTACATGCTTGACCCATTGCTCAGGAGATATGTTATTGGATAACTGTAGAGCTTGAGGTATAATGATTCATCCCGTCACTGAAATATTTAATTCTTGACCCCCGAGTGGACCTACAGGCTGACAAGTGGACATTGCCGTTCTTTGAGGTACAGCGATAATAAACTGGAATACATTTTTTTCAGTTGTCAGCTGCTATTACGATTCCTTCTGTAACCATCAGTTTTCACACAGCCCACAGTAATCCACAGCAGGGAATCCTGTTATCACCTTAGCGCGACCTGAGCAGTGGCTTAAAAACAAAGAAAACAAATTCCTGGCACAAAATGATACACATATGCTCTCACAATGTGTACACTTTGCCAGACATATGCATGTCACCATTCACACCTCACATGTACGCACATGGTGCACACAAATCCACTAGAAAAGCAGACACACGGACATATCCGGCACACAGAGACACATGCACATGCAGGGTGCTGCTGTTGCTTCTAGATAAGTCTCTCTCCATAGACCACTGTCTTTGTACATCAGGGAGAGCAGAGGGTGAAAGGAACTGAGAGGAATGAACTCATGTTGTTAATTTGTTTCAACTCTAAAGACACAGTGCATGCCAACTTCAAATCTTCCCTAAACATTCCCACTTCACCACACTTGTGTCCTGCTTCTTCCAGCCATTTCCAGCATTTGCCACACTTGATTGTCTTTCTTTCTTCTCTTCGTTTACTTCTTTCTTTCTTCCTCTCTGTCCGTCTCTTCCTGTCTTGCTCCTTGTTAGCGAGTATTGTGCTAAAACGTGATATTAGTGGCTTTAGTGCCGTGCCAGGAATACTAACTCGCAGCTCCCTGGCATTTCAACAGCCTCTGTGCTACCTGGGTTTGTACTGCCAGATTACTTAGGATTACATTTGCACACATACACACAGGCACACACACACAATGGGACACACACTCACATAGACATAAACTATTCTCTCTCACAGAAGAGCACTCACCCTTACTCAAATTGGCAGTTGTTTTTGGCTCACCCCTCAGCTGAACCACTCTGTTCTCCTGTAGTCTTTTACCAGTGTAATTGAAGTTTCGGTTTAGGAATGAATCATTGATGTGGTTTAATGGTGTGCGTTGTATGTTTGGGGGCAAATAGCACATTTGCTGTCTATCTCAAAGAGACACAAAATATGAAAGAAGAGCGTGAGGGAGTGGGAGGAAAAGATCAGAGGAACAGGGGATGAAGGCAGGTGAAGGCATGAGGAAATGGGTGGCGCTGGGTAGATAAACGGCAAGGGAGCGGATGAAGAGAGGATGTGTGCACATTTGAAATGCAAAGACAGAGGGCAGGTAGAAGGAGGACCAGAACAAACAGGGGGGGCAGGAGGTGTTGAGTGAACCGGAGGAGGGATCTCACACAGTGAAATGGAGACATAGCCCCAATAGCAAAGATGAAGGGCTACTTTAATTGGGTTTCAGATGCCTGCTTAATCCTATTCTCCGTATTAATCCTTTACAATGTACATAATTAAAACAAATACACCCATGGGGGGGCTGAAAAACTGTTAATAGGAAACAGTAATACAGATAAAGTGTCCGTGTGGGACACCTGTATACAACCTTTAGGGACACACTAAGGACATGTCCCAGTCAGCACTCTCCCTGTGCAGTGATCTAGGCTCCAAATGGGCTTTGAAATCACACTTGAGACTCTTAATACGCGGCTTCCTGCTAGATGCATTGTGCTGCTGAATCGTAATTGCACCACTATTCTATTCTTGAACATGCTATTATATCCATGCATGAGAGCAACAAGTGGAAGCAGTTCACCTTGCCCAAAAATAAAATGCCACCTGAGTGTTCCTTTTTTTTCTGCACTGTGTATGCCAACTGTTGGAAAATATTTATTCCTGCTACTCCCAGTGTTTCAGTTTGTCATGCTGCCACTGAAAAGCCTCCGGAGCTGTGCCCATACTCCACCATGCATTTCATTTATTTCACAGTTAATTCATTTCACTCTCATGGTGGATTGATTTGCACAGATTCCTTTGTAAGTCTTGCACAGTTTCTTTTGTTGAATGATTAAGTGGTGGTGGCAAAGGGGCACAATATGCCTCTTAAGAAGATTATCTAATACATGGAAAAAAATGTTGGTCAACTTTCCATAATTTGAGGATGGTTCTTCATGTCATTGGTATGAAAAAAATACCAGAAATAAATATTGAAGTATGTCTACATTTGTACAACAATTGCGTCCCATCCTCACCAGGTCGCACAACATATAGCCAGTCCTTGTGTAGCTATGCACCCTCTTGTGGTTTTGCTTTTCATATCATGTTTGCCTTATACTGTTCATTTGATCAGTGGGTCTTTTGTAAACCAAACATTGTTTTACCATACATCCACCCATCTTCTGAACCCGGGCATTGACTGTAAAAATAATGGATAAAGCTTCCCCATAGGCTTCTGAAGAGCTGTTTGGAAGCTCGGTGGGAGGCTCCCGTACGCTCTGACAGTCGCCATGTTTGCAACGTCACAGTCCGACATACTGCCAAATAAGGAGAAAGAGGGGGAGCGAGAGTGGAGCTGAGGTGGGCGGGCAGTCGCGGAAACGTGGAGCTCACGTTGTGATACGGCAGCCACCTGTCAGTCAAAGCAGGAACCCTCATAATTATGCGTAATTTTAAATTGGAATATAATTAAAACGAGTGAGTTATAAAAAAATTCACCCCCCCTACAGTTGACACTAGAATGGTGTTTTGTACCAGGCTGTAAACATGTTTATTTATGCTGTGAATTTGGCGATTTTAACATGGGAGTCTATGAGAAATGACTCGCTTTTGGAGCCAACCCCTAGAGGCTGCGGTGTGAATTACATGTTTTACCACTTCAAGTCTGAGCCCCGGAGGTTGCCGCTTGGTCCCGGGTAGCGGGAGGTGACATGGGCGAGAGGCGGGGTATTTCAGCCTACACAGACACACAACCATTCTCACCCTAACCATCCTAACCCTAACCCTCTCACTCACTAATTAACCTACGCATGTATTTAGAATGTGGGAGGAAGCAGGACCACCTGGAGACAATCCATGCCCACAACCAAACCGACTACTATGGAACACACAGTAGAGTGAAAAGTTCATAATGTGTAAAGTCATCTGTTATTGGCCTTTACATACTGCCTTGTACAAAAGTGAGACCACTCTTTCATTTTGGGGATTTCTCTAACTTCTTCCAACTAGAATCTGCACTGTAAAGGTCAAGAGGTGAAGCCCCTGTTGCTCTGCTTCAACACTCACCCACAACATTACTACTTCATTTAGCCAATAAGTAAATACAAAGTAATGGAAAAAAATAGCATTATAATTCAGATCAGTGTGATAAGAACAAGCCAACAAACCATCTCTGGAAAAATTACTATAATAAGTACTTTCAATTTTTAGTGTCCATGCCCCATCCATTAACATGAAGCGGGGTTTTAGGGATGTCATACAGAAAACTATCCGTTTTCAGTCACATAACTGGATTATTCACATTCATGTTGCAAAAACTACATTTGAAAGTAATTTCCTACAAATTTGTTGTATAAAACACATTTACAAATGACAGCTTTTACTGCCTTTACATAAACATCAGTTTCACTGGAATGTGTTGATCATAGTCTCAGTCATATGTGGGTGGAGCCCAGGGGGTCCTCTTCCCCTAAGTGTTATTTCCCTCTCACTGCTGTTTGTTTTGTGAGATGCTGCACTGAATCACAAGGCCTATTCCAAAAAGTGATTCAGTTATATGCACTATAATATAAATCATAGTTGATATCTTATGCTTGATGATATATATCATCAAAAGAATACAAATCCAAGCTTTGTTATCTTATAAAAATGTACCATCACACCTGAGATGATAAGGGATGATTATGATGTTTTGGTTGTAGCTCAAGCAGCCTTCAAGCTTTGCACTCTATATAAAGGGCACCTTGTGATGAACTTGACTTTACCCAATAATCGACACAAAACCAACAGTAAAGCATTATGAAGTACTTAGTTTGTTCTTGGTTCTGCCCATCTTCAACCGGTACCTGTGGGACAGTGTATGAAGAGCCATGCAAGTTTAATGCTGCGGGTTTCTGCACTAGAACAAAGCCAACAGTGTTGGATTTCATCTTTTCTCTATATGGAGCAAGTGGAGCATGAGGAGAAGGAGGAAAGGTAGGAAAACATTTTTTTTTCTTACCTCAACTGTCTCAGATTTGTCAGTAAATCGCACCCGTATCACACCAGGTGACCCAGCAGGCTGTGAAATGACTTGTTGATCCCAGGAAGGCATGTGCGCGTGTATCAGTCAGTGACGCTTCTATCTCCGGGTTTACCAGAGAAGCCTTTTCATGTCAGACCTCACAATGAAAAGGCCCCATAGCTTCACCCTATATGCCAAAGCTACAGAGAGTAAGAGAAAGGGAAGAAAAGCACAACATTTGAGGCATCAATGGTGTCTGACAAACAAGTGTTATTAGACGGAAAGTATGAAGAGTAGAGAGGAAAAAAACCTGCAGGTTTCACTGGTGGACGTAAAGATTTACTGAATGTTTGGCTCTAAGGATGGTGAATTACATCAGGGGCTTGAAATGAATGCTGAATGAATGAAGGAAGGACTGAGTGCTGTCCTTTGCATGAAGCCAAATGAACATGCACAGTAGATCTCTTTTATGGTGTTGGCGCTGTCCGTGGTGCTGAAAAGATGTGGTTACACAACGGATAATGTTCTATTTGGACGGCAGGGAGGAAATGGGAATAAATCTAAGAAGAAAATTGAGATTTCAGCGAGCGATTAGCTTCTTGTTGGCCAACCTGGCAGGAACATCAGAACTGCAGAGGTGCTTAAAAGTAGCCTATTACCTCAGAAAACAAATGACCACCATCTATAAAAGAATTCAATTAAACAAAATCTTCTCATTCTCTGCACCTCGAATTAATCTTTATGAAACGTTCAACACTTTAATATGGTTTTTGCTCTCATATGTGTTTTCTTTGGAAAGACACCTCATTTTGGGTGTAAACAAACAAAGTTCACATATGCATAAAAAATACATTTTCTCCAGAGGTAGGTTTGTTTATCTTACAACAAGGTCCAGAAAATGATTGGAAGGAAATATATTAGATTGTCCATAGTTTAAAATCTGAATGAAAACATTAACAACAAATTCTCTCCGGGACCAGAAGAAGCGGAAGGAAATGTTACCCGACAAATTGTCATTAAAATTCAACAAGAGGCAAGCTCCGTGAGAGGTTAGATTATTGGCGGGCAGGCGCATGGACACACACACACACACACACACACACACACACACACACACACACACACACACACACACACACACACACACACACACACACGCTCACATATACACACACTTCACAGCTGGTGTGCCTTCCTCCAGCAGAGACTGACAGAAGCGGGGCGACCGCTCTAAGCCGTGAGCGCTCATCTCTTCTCTCCTCCAGCAGCGCGTCTTTTACTGTTGACATAAAAACTTTGAAGAGGTGAGAGGCGAAACGTCAAAACGCCGACAAATCACCGTCGACAGCGCGCATCAACAAAGAAGGAGGGAAAAGAAAAGAACAATCTAAGTCCGAGAGAAGCGCTGGAGCCGGGAGAAAGAGGGAGCTATGCCATCTCCCGCCGAGCAGAGCCCAGTCCTCCTCTGTTGTGTGTCGGAGCTACAGCATGGTGTCTCTTTTTGGACTCTGGACCTACTGCCTCGCCCCGGGGAGAACTCATCTCCTTTTCCTCTCTGTCAGACCGCTCCTGCTGCTTCTCCTATTAACCGCGTTCACCTCCCCGGAGTCCTGTTTCCCTCACGCCCAGCACTGCCACATCCTCACCCGGATAGGTCACACCGTGCGCCTTGGTGCGCTCTTGCCGACCCGCCAGCCGGCACGGATACAAAACGCGCTCAACCGCGCCCTGGCGAGCCTCCGGCACCAAAGCGGACCGGCGGACTCCTCCACCACCACCACCTCTCAGCCGCCACCTTTGCTACCTTACAACCTCAGCCTAGAGATGGTGGCTCGTTCGCCCGCGGGAGGGGACCCGGAGTCGTTGTCCCGTAGTGCCTGCCAGGACCTGGTGGTCAGGGGTGTGTCAGCCGTGCTCGCCTTTCCCCGCTCCAGGGAGGAGCTGATCCAGGTGGAGTTTATCTCCTCTTTCCTGGAGATCCCCTTCGTCTCCATCCTGGAGGACACAGAACCTCTTGTCACTAAGGTATAGATGAATAGTGTGTGTGTGTATGTGTGTGTGTGTGTGTGTGTGCTGCTCCATGCACCTGTGGCAGGTAACAGAACTGAAGGTTATTTTGGTATATATCATGTTTTTTTTTTATGCTTCACATTGCAGATATTTTCAAATTATCCTTCAGAATTGACACCGTGAACCTTTGACTGACCCATGAGCTGTGGGGAAGGATTTTGTTGTCTCAGCTGGTGCAAAATGCTTCTCAGTAGCCAGACACTGAGGCTGGTTAAAGGCAAATGTGTATAGAAACTGTAACATGGATAATCAGAGACAGCTGAAATTTAAATAATGATTAAACCAGCACAGTTAGGAACAGGAATAATGATGACAGATAATTGGAATGTAAGATTAAAAGACATTTAGTGTCTAAATCTCCACCACTAAATGCTCTCTTTCTTCAAAGTCTGATGTTCAGATTGATCTCAGCTCAGCTATGCTGGTGAACCTGCAGGCCCTTAACATGCATGTTTAATATCTGGTAGCTCTGGTATTGGACTGACCCCTCAAGCAAAGTGATTTTTTTTCCTCTCTCTCTTCAAGCTTCTCTTTGTGTGTGTGTGTGTGTGTGTGTGTGTGTGTGATGAAACGGATGTGTGCGTGTGTGAGCATATGTCTGAGGATGGCTTTGGGCCCCTTTCTGAGTGGATTCAACTGTGGACATACTGATAGATGGTTATGGAGAGGTATGACTCCTTCAGCTCCTGTATGGGTTCAAATGTGCACTATTGTCTGTGTATGTTGCTGTATATTAGGTGGACAATAAGTGTGTGTGATGTTAGTATTCCTAGCAGCAGTATAGCTGCTTGCCAGTCAGTCAATCCAGCTTCAGTCATGTCCGCCTCTATCCAACTGAGCAGCCAACTGCATCCCTCTGTCTCATACACACACACACACACACACACACACACACACTTGCACCGAGGTGACCGAGACGCCAGACACATGGCCATAAAGATGACTTTAAACTTTCACACATGCTCACCTGAGATACACACACACACACACACACACACACACACACACACACACACACACACACACACACACACACACACACACACACACACACACACACACACACA
>JAVQJX010073223.1:0-11036 GCA_036025115.1 Ambassis agassizii
AAAAAAAACAAAAAAAAAAAAAACAAAATGTTTACAATGCAGTAAACACATCTGACACTATGTGAGAAAATGAAGTCAAGAAAGAAAAAGTTAACTGAGACCACAATACTTTGTAACCATATATTATGTTGAGCTTGATAAAATCACTGTTGCTACACAACTGTGGAACTACACAGTGCAGCAATCTAACAAAGTCCTACTACAGAAACAAAGTCAAGCATGCGTAGACACGAACTGATCCCATGATAGTGAGCCAGTCTATTTTAACATATTCTATGCTCTATCCTGCACTCCAAATGTTCACACGAGTCTGCTGCCAAACTAAGGTGACACAGAGCAAATCCCCCCTTTTTCTGCCTGCACTTTGGCCTAAACATTTCAGCATGTTGTAAAAGCAAAGCGAGTCGCCAGAGGAGGACAGAGACGAATGAGCAAGAAACGGCCCGAAGGAGACGGTTCAGCGACAGACGCTTGTGCTGAGTGGTGCTGTGGGACCTGCAGCATCAGGAAAAGCTCAAACCTCTCTCAGACGCTCGCTGTGAGGTGATCCAAACATCCTCCAGCAGGCACACGTCTTAATTACAGACTGCGGGAGAGTTCTGTGGAGCTGTCCTTTGTATTGTGCACTTAATTCATAGTTTTTACTTCAAATTAGTCCAAATTGATGCAGTGGACTTTATGAGCCACGAGATTCAAGTTAAAGAGCAACCATCTGGGTAAATAAAAGCATTGTAGTGAAGCCACAGCCAGTAATAACTGTCAATGTGGTCACGCTGATGTTATTGTCACTGAAAAACTGAAAGACATTTTGATGTTAACGCAGCCGAATTCTATGAATGGACGACATGAGCTAAGTGATGCCTCATGTTTTCATTTGTCTGAAGAAGCAGCACAGAAATCCTAAATAGAAATAGTATCAATTTCCCAACGCAGCCCAGTTAAAGTTTCTGAACAGCACAGAATCTGCATCCGTAGACCTGTTTCTCTCCTTAGAGAACGTGAAGTGGGATGGAGGAGGAAGAGAGGGGGTGAGGCAAGGTAGTGGGTGAGGAGAAGAAGGAGGTGGGGCTGGAGTGGGGGATCCTGGAGGCCCTGTTTTCAGATGAAAACCATCTGGGGAGGTTGACTTTACAAGCAAGCCATACAAATTAACCATCTGAGAAAGAGCAAGGGAGCAAGGGAGGGAGGGCAAAAGACGATGGGGGCTGGTAAAAGTCTGTGAGAGAAACTTTTTCTGTGACAAAGAAAAAAAAAACAAGCGCGCAAGAAGAAGAGGAGAGAGGAAGCAACAGGAGCCACTAAATCCATCCACTCATCCATCAGACCGTCCATCACGTCCTACCTTCCTGAAAAGGTAGCCTGTACTCCATCGCCATGCCCCCCTCAGAGAGGAGAGACGCCTCCTTAAAGACCCTCCTCGGTTCATCTTTGGAGAGTTCCCTCCGTCTCTCACTGCTTTGTGTCGGGCAGTGAAGTTTCCTCTGTGAAACCTCTCCCTTTTCTCTGACAGCAGAGGAGAAGAAGAAGGAAAAAACCCCAAGGGCTCTATTTTGGGCAGCTGCCTACAGTGGGGCTACTGCTCAGTCCAGACGCACTGCTCGTCTCGTCCTTCTGTCCGCTCTGTGCTCTCTCTCTCTCTCTCTCCCTCTCTCTGTCTGTGTGTTGGCCACCCTCCCCCTCCATCTCTGCCTCCCATCACGTTATCTCTCCCCCTCATATTCAACTTTTCCCTCCCATGTCTCCTTCTCATCTGTGTACGGATCTAAATTGCTAACCCTTTCCGTCTCTGAAGGCAAACATGTGTGCATGTTTGTACACATAAACACACACACACAGATCAGCTGACTGGAACTCCTCACTGCTCAGTGTCTTTAGTAATGTCCACTCAAATGATCATGTGTACATCGGCAAGTGCAAATCAAAAAAAAAAAAACTCAAATAAAAACACTTTTTTTATTTTAACATATAAACCATGTGCAAAGAAAAAGAAGCAGACCAAAGCAGCTGAGGCAGACACTGACAAAGTGAAGCAAGAGAAGCACAAGTAGTCATAAGACGAATGTTTTTGATGCTCTGAGGCGATGAGGCGTGGCCACATATCCACCAGCCACCTCAGTGATAATGCCCATGACCAGACAGCAGCAGCTGCTTTCATACTCCAATACATGAAGACATGTGATCACACACAGGTTTTAATAGACAAGGGGGAAAAAATCACTTGTCTCATGAAGATCACAAGCCTAGGCAACTGTACAGTAGAAGAAACCCAAGGGATAACATAGGAAATGCCAATAAAAGCAGCCACACACACACATATAAAAAAGGCACGCTGGTGTATTTGTGTTTATTTTTGGTCCTTGTGGGGAAAGTGGGCAGTTGGCTTTGGGTGGTAACTCTAAATTGGTTACTTGATCCTTCCTTTCTCAGACAAAATACAACTCGCAGGAAGTTGTGCCACAGACAAATAGTGCCCAAAGTCCAAAGCAAACACATATGCTCTAATTTTGTGTGCGTTGTCCAAACATGTACATCCGGACGACATCATTACTTTGAATTTATTGGTTGTAAGAAGTATTTTAGTGCCTTCAATAAAGACTTAAAACAGCAATATGAAGTTTGCAACTACCTGTGCCTCAAGTGCTCATGAGCCAAGAGGTTCACATGGACATAGTGCCTGGGAGGTGATCTTTGTCTTGGAACACCAGTCATGGATTTTGAGCATGGTTTGGATTGCATACTAGTATACTGCCAAAGAGAGAGATCTCCCAAGAACGTGTCTAAGCTGTCATCTACAACAGACTCCAAATGACTGGGACCTGAAAGTCCATGGGTCAGATGTAAAGCAGCTTCTGCACATTTTTCACAATTAATCAGATCTTCCTCTGAAAAACTGTAATCATGGAAACAAGCAAGAACAAACACAACATCCACAAAAACATCCAGCTCCGAAGAAAGTCAGTGAGGTCCACAGGACTGTGTGTCCCAGAAAAAGGTGATCTGGGACATAAAAGGAGTGCAGATGGTGGAATCAATGGAAAAGAGTCAAACGTTGAAAGACCTACTGCACTGGTCTCTGAGATGTTTTGCAGGAGGTTTACACCTCTACTGTGACAACACTTCACAGTGGTGATAGCTGCCCTCAGACCCCAAGATAAAGACGGTCACCATCTTGACAGTGATGATGACAGATCTCTGCATCTGTATGTCTGTAGACCACCTTCAGTTGGTGATCTTAGACCTCCTGAAAGCAGTCTACTTCTTTAAAAAAAAAGACATTTGTATCCTCCATGATTTTTAAAACTTTGTAACAAGCTGTATGCCACAAGTAAAGCTGCATTGACAACTTAATGCTGAAATTATCCTGTACATGACTATAATAACTGTTACTGATCAGTACAGCAATTTGGCGCAGCGTTTTATGAAGAATATACACAGTGTGGTCTTTCATGCCACCTGGGAAGCCTCCATCTACTCATAATTAGTACCAAACACATCTGAGCTGTCAGCCTGTGTTATACAGGCAGATTCATTGACTCCTTCACTTCAGGAATCCAAGCAAACACTGAGTAACTTTAAAGAAGAAGAAAAAAGGTCTGTTGAAACTCACCATGGTGTCTACATGTTTGAGAGGGAGGTCACTGCTCGGCGCCTGTTCAGAAACGACACAGAGACAGACATCAGTACCTGCCAATACAGTTCATGTGTCACCATATCACACAGTGTGTTGTCACATCATGTTATCTCATGTCATGTCAAAGCTACACTCAGCACCATTCTTTGCCCTAATGTGGCTTGGAGCAGACTGGGACTCCACCTTGAATGCGTGGGACCATCTATAATCCCTCTGAGCAAATATTTACACAAAGAGACAGGTCTGCTTCCATTAGCCAAGACCAGAGAGTCCAGCCATGGAAATCTCTTTTTCAAAGCCATATACAGATATGGAGAGAGAGAGAGAGAGAGGCAGGAGTAGAGCAAGAGAAGGAAAAATCAAGAGGGACATCGAAACACGGCAAGAGAAAAGTAAGAAAAATAGAGAAACTCTAAAGACGGTATACAGCAAAACAGAGGCATGTGGAATGGAGGTAAAGAGGGAACTCCATGACAGAGAACAAAACACAAGATGAGCCTGTCTGCGCTCGGACTGACACACAATAACACAGTAACGCTAAGGAGTAGCTTCTCTGCAGCCCTGCATGTTATAGGGAGTCATATTCACCCAAACAGCTGTATGAACCCCCATCCTCTGAAATAATGAACATCCCAAATAAAAACTGTGATTTGTATTTCAGCAGTGTTTAATGTCCCCCAATTCAGTGAGACTCACTGATGTGTCTTTATAGTTTGTTTTTTTTACTACAACAATGGAGCTCTATGGCACAGAGGAATCAGGCTGTGGTTACATTTGACCCAAAGTAACATTAGTTTATCGCTGCCCTGGGACATTGTAATAAAAACACCATTTTGTCCTTTAAATAACAGAGTCCCAAATAAAAAAAAATAATAAAATATCGATTGGTAATGCAGCACATGATGGTGTAATGCTGCTCAGAGAGAACCACACAGGGAGCTGTGCTATGACACCACGGAGGATGCTCTGCTTCAGCAGGCAGAGACAGTGGAATATAAACAGTAAATGCAAAGGGAAAATTATAGTCTGACTGTGAAGGCCCCAGAATACAGACGGCAAACACCCAGACTAAACCACCAACCAGAGAGAACCATCTGCACTCTGCTCCAAATATTAACCTACAGCATGAAACAGAAAAAAAGGAGATTAATATCTGCTATTCAATGTCATTGTATCAGACAGAATGATCTCTAACTGGATGCTGGAGTACACAGACAGAGCTGCCTTGAGGAATAAAGGAAAAGGAAACAGCAGGCTGATGTTTGAGGCTCTAAATGCAGACTGTGGATTTGCTCTGAGGCCAACGTTTGCAGCCGCAGGCATTTTCACACAAATAGAGTCCATTGTACGTATACCCAGAAAAATACGCAGGGGCACAAACAATTCTCACAATGATATATTCTAACATGTGCGTTTCCTCCTCGTACAATTGCAGCCAGATGTGCTGGTTTTTGTCCGTGTGTAATGACTCTGGGACTTGCAGCTCATTCAGAGAGCATGTGAGAGCTGTGGGAAGTTGTGTATCAGCAAAATGTCTCATAGAGGAAGTCTTTGCAGTTTTTTGCAGGAAACGTGTGAAAGAGGAAGATGATTTCTTAGCAGGCTGCGCACACAAAATCTCACAAATTCAGAGCCAGACGTTGTTTACATCATCTGCTCCAGCATCACTGTGAAGTTCAAGAGGTCAGCGTCAAAATGGTGGGACAGGCCGCTCGTTAGGTTGTCATGTGGTGTGTTTAGGTTCAGCTGAGAATCCCTGACATCCCAAACACTGTGACATCACAAGGGCTGCATTGCACAAGCTGACACAATAAAATCAACCCTGCAGGAAAAAAAAAAAAGTTAAGCGAGTACAGATGTGGTCACAATAAAAAAAATACTGCCTGCATCATTTAAGAAGCCGAAAAATCTTTACACAGTGGACTTCCCTTGGAGGATGGAAGATAATCCATGCTAATCTCTGTATCAAACTCCAGTTACAATGAAGTCTCACTGACTACTTGCAAGCAGTGCTGTGCTGCAGTGCTACTGTTGATCTTCCAATTGCCCAATAATGGAGCCAGTGAGTCCATTAAACCAATATGTGCTTTGCACTGAGATGGGGATCAAGCTGAGGCGCTAACTAGCATATACAAGCTTGCATATTGTGGGAAGTACTATGAATGAAAAGTGTTTGTAGCATGGAAACCAGTTGAAGCAATTAGAGCAGCTAATCATAGGTTTTTAGCTAGGTAACAAAGGTGTCATAACCAGGGCAACAGAGATCAAAAGTATGACATTTCTTCATCAAACCATCTGTTTTCACCCCTAATCAACTAAATATAACCTCAACCTCAATGATTTCTCATAACAGGTATATATTCCACTCTGACCATGACAAGACAAGAGGACTTTGTATGTTAATTCTGCTAAATCTGTATCATTGGGAACTGTTTTCCATTAAACTGTATATGATGCTGCCCTTAGTCATGCTCATACTGATTCTCGTCTACATTAAAAGTTTTAAAAAAAAATGCAGTGATCACAAAGCCACAATGAGATGGTGTGCGTCATTAAAGGAAATGTGGTTGACAGTGATGCACATCAGAATCCTGAATCATATGGGGAAGATTTTGATTCTCATATGTCCTGAATCATGCAGCGCTGTATCACAGTAAGCATTCCTCCCTATTGAAAACTGCATGAATGTGCTGTGGCCCAACAGCAAATGTCAGCCACACAAGCAGCCAGCAGACTGCAGCAGTCTCTTCAAACATAATCACAATTAAACCTAACGAAAACAGATGCAGGAGTGAGAGGGAAAAACCCACTGATGTGCAGCCAAGAGCTTTACAGCACCTGCAATGACAACCCTCACAATATGTCAGTACTGCTGATCGTGCTTTACGGTAATGTTGAAAGAGCTGTTTATCTGTAGTCTTCTAGTTGAAGTATCAACT
Organism: Ambassis agassizii; assembly: GCA_036025115.1. Classification (NCBI taxonomy): domain Eukaryota; kingdom Metazoa; phylum Chordata; class Actinopteri; family Ambassidae; genus Ambassis; species Ambassis agassizii. The sequence goes on from JAVQJX010073223.1 coordinate 6,571, forward strand.
GAATAAACAGTGTGGAAATTCAGATTTTTTGGCACATCCCTCGCTCAGAGCCATGTGGTCATTTTGAGCCAAGTCAGCTGAGCATCATGTTGGTTTTGTTCCCAAAAGAGGGCTGAATGCAGGCTGCTGATCTCCCAAGGTAGCAACATCATAGTATAACAACATAGTTACCTAAATGAAAAACAAGTTCAGGATTTTTCTTTTTATGACTCAGAGTGGTGATGGGCAATATTAGATCATCAGATATGGCATTCAGCCACAGTTACACTACCATTTAGAAAAAAACTAAAACTCAAATATTTGGCCATCAGTTCAAAAACATTCTGATCATAATGAACACTAGTATGAGTACAAGTATGAGTGCAGCAACCAAAATAGAAGACACTAAGCTGGCTCTATCCCTACCTTCTGGTACCACACAGATTAAAGGGAGTGACCACAACTCGGTCTATAAAGTTATATGGTCATAACAACAGTGAAATGAGTTCTTTAGGTCAGAGGAAGTCTTTCTGTGCACTGTGATTAATGTTTACAATGGACATTTTGGGCCAGGATTTGACTCTTCTCCCACATGTTGCTTTGCAGATGGCTAAAACAGAATTTGTTTAAGTTCTGCTAGATCATTCATGATGTCACAACTACAAAAGCAATCACAGTCTCTCTTATTTTGTACAAGTTCATGTAAGACTAACATGTTCCCAGAGTGTTTTTTTTTTTCAGTATTTCAGCTGAAAACCTGTTTACATATGGATTGTTTTGGTGTTTGTAGCTTTAAATGCAAATGAGCTGCTGTTGTTGCTTACACCCCTTTGTGGAGGAGGGCTGTTCTTTTTCTGCCATAGAAGCAACAACAAGTCAACAAAAATGACTGATAAGTTTAAAATGAACCAGCTGGGGATAGGGCATAATGTATCCCCTCATGACATCACAAGGGGCAGCAAAACTTAACTTCTCCAAAACACATTTATGGTTACTCATAGTTTGTCAATCTAGAGAGACATAATTGTGTTTAAAAATAAAGTGGAGTTTGCTTAATATATCCCCTTTTAACGCTTCTCAGGTCACACATCCAGCGTAAACAACACACAGCTTATGAACAGGCGTGCATTTATTAGCTGCAGTAGGTCTGAGTTTAGCAGCTGTTAGCTTTGTTACCCATGCTGTCCTTGTACAATCTGTCACGCAAAAGCACAACCATGGACACAGCCACGTGTGTCTGTCTCCTACGAGTGCAGCACATCCGAGTGTTACTCTCACCCAAAGCTCTTTATCTCCACCACCACCGTACCATGTGCTTTCTTTCACATGAGCACAGTGGCTCCTTTGACCAATTTTACCAAATTATAGCTCACTTCTTTAAGGAAAGCAGAGGTAGCTAGCAAGTTGGGAGTTTCCTCCCTCGATCAGCGTGGTTAAATGTAGCCAGAGAGCGAGAGCCTCTTGGGGAAATGACCCAGGTCTAAATATACAGCTGTGCATCTTTAGAGCTCGAGACACAGCCCATTTAGGCCGACCCAGCCAGCTCAGTGTGGACAGAAGTGTGGTTAAAATCACCACTTTGGGTGTGTGAGTGTGGGTGTGAGACAAGGAGAGAGAGGCTTTTGCTTGGTGAAAGGAAACAGACAGTATGGAGCATTGTGAGTGTTGGAATGATTCAGTGTTTACATTCATTCCATGAGCTCAGCATGCAATAAATTGACAAACTGAGAGAAAACATTCCTCAAACTTTGATTTACAGTATAATGTACAAGCTTTTCTGTGTGTTTCAGGTGTTTGGGTGACGACACTGTTTTTCTATACATGTGTGTTTCTGACTGAGGGTGTGTGCGTGTGTGTGTCCCTTCATACCTTCCTCTCCACACCCCTAACTCACCCTTCTCGGACGGCATGTCTTTTTTAGCTTTCTTTGGAAACTTTGAGCATCACAAACCATCTGTAGAGAGAGAGTGCAGTGTAGCTATAGCCCCACTCTGATGTTTACACTGTACTCTGGACAACAGCCCACACAGAGATTAGCAGCCTTAGTTTTGCTTGTGCTTCCACTAAGCTGCTACAAAGCCTACAATGATACACAAACATGGATTTTGCTTGGAGGATGCAGTGTTTCTTTCCAATAAGATGAAAAGTTAATTATCTATCTATGATACACTAAACTGCTGTCAGAAGGGCCTCATTATCAGGGAATGAAACACATCAAAGAAAGAAAAACAGTTATATGTTATTATTATCAATATAAAAGTAAATTATAACAGTCAACAACCTTTTTCATTTTCATATGTATTCTATTACTGTAAGGCTATAAATATACACATGGCTGACAGATAAGACACTGGACAGGGCTTCTAGCTGTCACGTCCGAGAGCGCCTTCTAGTGGGAATAAGCTCACACTGCAGGCCTGGTTAGCACAATGATGGCTTACCTGGGGACAGAATAATTCTCTAACTCAGCTGCTACAGAAGCTAAATGATGCTCATCCTGTTCATGTCAGCTCCAGGTGCAGACTGTTTGCCTTTCAAAATAAAAGCACAGCTGTTTGGCCTGCCCCCATAGCAGCTTCCTAAAAAGGGCAAACCGGCTTCAGTAGTGCACCTCTGATCCAGTTCATATTTGTAAAAAGATGAGGGTTTAATATCATATTATTAAGAGGATTTCCATATAGTTTCAAACACTAATATAAAGTTATAACCTTCATCTGTCTCAATATCAGCAGCCAGCAAAATTACACTATGACACAGCTGTTCCTCTCTCATGCTCCCAACTCCTTCATCTGCAGCTTTCACACAGCCATGTACCAGAAATGTAAACACAGAGCCAAGGAAGGAGGGGCTGTGCAGGCCCTTGTGCATCCACAGTTAGGATTTGAAGTGTGTATTCTCTGTCTCACCTCCCCTTGGGGGGTTACGGGGCTCTAAACATGCCATGGATCCCATAGGACTAGAGGGAGAGGAAAGTGTCCCTCCTTGCTGTGGGAAAAAACCCTCGAGCACGCTGTGACCCTAAAACACCCCTGACATCTTTGTGTTTCTCACCCCGCCCGTCCCTGCTCCTACTGATACGGACGCTCACTCTGTTATGTAACCAAAAGCTTTTTCCAACATGTGAGAGAGCAGGGAGTCTCTGAAGGCATGCGCCAAATATTTTTACTCCTTCAGGGTGTGTGTGTGTGTGAGATGAAAAGATCTAATCAATCAAACACATGTACACATAAACAATAATGCACCTATTATACAAGTTTTTTTTACATCAGCATATATTTCTATTTTCTATTGTTGTACAATACCTTCTGTTCATTGTTTTTCAAAATCTATTAGATAATAAATGATTCATATGACTGTCCCCTGACCGAGTTGTAACTATTAGCACAAAACAAATACACGACACAATGCCTAAGAGAGCTCAAGCCAACATCGGAAAATACACACAAACAGAGGAAACACCAGCAAATGAAGAAAACATCTTCATCAAATGGACAACACATGTGCTGCAAATACTACACAAACAAACATGAAGCACGGTACATGCTCACAACACATGTAAGAAAATCACAACGGAAGCACAACACAACACGAACCATGTTGCGTGTGTTGTCGAATTGATGTGCGTGTTTTCATTGCTGGTATTTTGTCTTCATGCCAGTTGCCATTAAGGTCTCATGGTCATCACACATGTCAAAACAATATCATACTGTACTACTCTTGAAGTGAACAAACAGAATTATCAGCTGGATCTACGGCGCTGCACGGCAACATCTGGCTAATTGTTCAGCTGTGTTATTTTGGTATTTACTGTAGCAGCAAATAGTTCCTGTTGCTGCATAATGGATGGATGGATGGATGGATGTGCCAGGTTGCCCCCTAGTGGGCAATAAGTTCAATCAGTTTATCTCTTGGCGTATGACAAATATCTGTACCGTGTTATGTTTGCAAGCCCAGAGCAGCTAGTGCTTATTCAGGATGATAAACACTCGTTTTGAGGACTACAGTCCTGTTTATAGGAAAGTATGACAATGTTTGTGTAACCGTTCCATACTGGACCTTACATCTTGACATACCAGAGGAAAGCAAAGCTGCACTTAATGATGGCCGCCTCAGAAGGATGTCCTGCTTTTCTGCCTGCTGGTTCACCGTCTTGCTGAGAGGTTTATTTGGGCAGATGAGAAATATATTACTAAGGCAGAGCTTGCCTGATAGTGGGACAAACCTCATCCTTCATCCACTCTAGCTGCTGCGCTGTTTATTAGTAGAAACAACTGATCCAGACATAAGAAACCACACTATAATGCAAAGACTGATGGGAAAAAAAGGAGGATGTTGGCATCTGATAGCCAGCACTTACTCCGATTAGAAAGCCTGGTATGACTAAATTAGGCAAATGGTGACCACTGTCTGAAGTGATGTGTCTTTATGATAATAGGTCAGTGTGAATGGGGCTGGAATTATTTGGACTAACTTAAAGTAGGATGAAG
>JAVQJX010073259.1:0-10890 GCA_036025115.1 Ambassis agassizii
AAAAATGCATATTTTACACTGAACACACCATTCAAATGAGCAAATTTGTCGAGTATGATACAGTCAAAACAAACTGTTTAAATCACTCTAGAAATGTTTGGAGCTTCAAAGCAGCGGCACAGATAAAATGACAGGAAGCTGCTTTGTGGAAAAGAAGTGATTTATGTGCTGTGAGGCGGAACATGGACAGCAGCTTTTTGTTTCAGTGAGGTGGAAGAGACAGCCACACTGCTACAGCAACAACATGACGTGTTTGAAAGCTCTCCAAGCATCCTGCATGGTTCATCTGGGAGCACATATCTCCTTGTCTCTAGTAAACAAACAGCTGGTATCTTTGTGAAGCCTTTAACCAGAGGGCAGTGAATCCCATCCAAGATAAATCACTGTATACAATGAACTTCTTTTTTTTTCTATTCACAAATAAAACCACAGGCATGATGTTACAGTAACACTAACATGTCCTTAAGCTCTTTGACAGCAGCTTAACACACAGCTGCATTCAGACTGGCACTGAAATGACACCTTCTCACACACAGGTGTTAGACAGCATGAATGAACATTTGTTTGGTGTGTGTGGTTGGGGAGGAGGGGGGGGGGGGCAGAGGGAAGCAGGCAGAAACAAAGAGGATTCCTGTCCTAATAATTAGCTCACATACCTCACTGTCCCTAAATCTGTCATCAAAGTCCAGTCTCTCCTTCTCCATGTTGTTCAGCTTCAGCTTGAGGTTGGACACTTCAGACATGAGTTCAAGTTTCTGGGTCTCCAGTGCAGATCTGCACAGAAGCTCCTACAAAAACAAATGAAGACCAAATAAACTATTTTGTGGCTGCCATGTAGTCAACATTGGAGCGTACACATACTAATAATAATATAACACAAAATGAATTCTGTTCACAATAGAGAGTGATCTGAATGGGGAGATGCTGGTATTAGTCCATTTTAATACAGCAGACTGAAACATAATTGTTTTTATCCGTACAGGTTTATTGGCAAGAAGACTCTGAACTCGGGTCTTCTAGTAAAAACAGCAGCGCCACCCACGCAGGTTTATGGAGCGTATGTGCAGCTTTCACTGCTGCTTACACATACACACCTGTTGCAGCATTTCCTCAGTAGCATTGAGTTTCTCTCTGTGCTCATCCAAACACAAATCCAGGTCACGAATCTTCTCTCCCTGAGCCTCCACCTGGTCTGTGAGCACACTCACCTGCGAGGAACCATAAGGTTATTACTCTGTTGTGTCTATCTGGCATGCATGTCAATCTCAGATTTTATAATGGGCACTGGTAAAATCACCTGAAGCACCAGAGACTCCTTATCACTCTCTAGTCGGGTAAGCCTTTCCTGGTAGTGGTCGCCTCCGCCCAAAGAGATGTGCCCATTTGACTGCAGTGAAAAAAGGAAAATGTGGATGGGACACAGAATCATAAAAAGAATTGAGTTCTGCAGTTTAAAACAACTTTTACAATCTCATTGTCTAATAATGGTAATAGATGGACTTCTACACTTCAGGAATTTAAGGCCACACTACTTTATCCTGCACAAACAGGACCTTACATGGCTCACAGTCAGACTGCTGTACAAATGGTGAGTTACAGCATTACACAAAAACTCCATCTGGCCTGCAGCCCATCACTCTCCCAAACAACTGATTCCCTCTGTGCTTCACACTGCACAATGTCCACAAGACTGACAGCATCGTGCATTCCCAGAAGAACAAGCCGATCACACAGTCTGTCCATGTTATTCGGAGTACACAGTCTTAATGTAGCATACAGCCAGCCATCACAAATAAAGCTTTCTATGATAACACAACATACTGATCTCATCTCTAAAAGTAGCTGTCATACTATAAAGATAATATTTGACATCTTTTGTGAAAATGTCTACATAAACCGGTTACTGTATGACATTAGCAGTGAAATTGACAGAGAGTGAAAGAAGTCAGCCTGACCTCATGTTATGATCATCTAACCACTGTACTGGCACAAGTTGTTTTTTTTTTTTTCCCATGCAAGGTTCTCACCAAATGACCATGGAGCCACTCAACCAGGCTGTCAGCTGTGGAATCAGGGATCTGGCAGCGTAGACTCTCCCTTTCCTCTGTGTCCATCAACTCCAGGACGCTCCTCAGGTCTTCTAAAAGGTGAAGGGCCCGTAAACTACCCATGAAAGGGGAGGTAGGCGACTGGCAGTCAAACAAACCATTGGAATAGTCCAAAGATTTGGAACCTGAGGAAAGAAGAACAAAGATTTTTAGATTTTACTCTCAGCATCAATTATCTGCAGGCAACTAGGGTTTAAATCCATTTAATGTAAGGTGGCTTAAGTTCAGGCTGGACAAAATTAAATCCATTCCCTGTTATTTGTTGGTTTCTACAACTGCATGTTAAATTGTTAATAATGTGAAAAACAGGGTGTTTGTAACAAGTAAATGAGTGAATATGACTGACTCATGACTGAGTGCCAGACATCACATGATGCGTATTTCAGCTGTGCAACAAAGCATAACAAGACACCGGATAAAGTCTTATCAATGTTGACTAAACCTGGAACAGAGACTACAGTACTATGTTGCTTTACGTGTTGGCACAGCTGTGGACAAAGGAATCACAACAAATAGTAGAAACCAAGATAAAATGACAAGAACTTTACCTGCTATGATGCCGTCCATCTGCTCCAGGGCAGCGGCCAACATGTCGCTGGCATCAGACATCATCTTTAGTCACTGGTAAACCTTTAAGGAGTGATATCGCCATGTTAAAAAAAAACAACCTTTTTCGCAAAGATCTCTGCACCTGCTTTTACCAACAAGTAATAGGACACTAAATTTAACATGGTGGAAATTACTAACCCTGCACTAACTAACATTCATTTCCATGGGTTTCTAGGTAAAAGTGCAGTAACACTGACACTGAATAAAAAGTTTCCACAGCTATGACAAAAACAAGTCAAAGCAAATGATATATGCTCTGTTGAGCTGTTCTACTTTCTCATTCTCTGTGCAGGACGAGGCTCGTGTGGATTTCATCACAGTATAACTAATGAAAAACGCATTTCAGAATATCAATCAGGCCATTTACTTAAAACATTGTCCCCATGAATGTCCTGCCAGTAAGACAGTGGACACTTTGTTTGGAGCTGGTACATTTTAGTCTCCCAGTCTTGGACATCGGCCCAATCAGCACAGCGGGCCCCTTATCTGCTGCATATTCTTGCACATTTAAACATGCACATCGAGACACTCATTTGCTGGACGCGCAAATATACAGTACAGACACACCTCTCCCGATTATCGGCTCCCTTAAATCCTGAGAGTGCCCGATGCAGGGACATGGCACCCTTTTCCAACTTTATGGAAACCACCCACAGACCTAGCGCTGTTATTTCAGCATTTCTGTGGTCACATTTTCCATTATGTGTAAAATAAGCATGCACTAAAACATAGGATTTGTCATAACACTCAGCAAGATGACAGGACATGAGAGGAGCCAGCATGCCGTGGCTCCATATTAAACTGCTGAGCGGTTTCTAACAGTAAAATTCTGACTGTGGGTAAAATGTGTCTTTAAGGACGCCTGCAGAAGCTGCATGTCCCACTTTTCTACAATATGGACACAGGAATGCCATGACATTCAAAAATAGGCAGAGCGGACAAATAGATTCACACACATTGAGTTTTTCTAAGACACACTCCCATCAGTAGTCATAAAATGTCTTCAAGAAACACAAGCAGGTACTGTTGCCTTTAACTCACAGGCCTGAATGTCTTTCACTCAGTGAACTGCAGCTAGTTTGCATCAGGATGACTCAAACTGGAATGAATGGCTGCAGGGCATCCCCTTAAAAACTGAGTCAGTTTTTCCCCCCTCACAGAAGAAAAGCAGTTTAAGGTTGACAAGGCTCTCAGCAAACATACTTCAAACACACACAGTCAAGACCAGACACGCTGCTCTGAGAGCTGCTGCCCATATGTCAGCTGGTGCTAAACAAGTGTAAAGAAACACGTCTGCATTTATCTAGCTTGTATCCAGGATGGACAGTACATAAACATAATTACACATAAATACACTGTGAAGCCTCAATGGCAACGTAAACGCAGCACTCAAAGTGACTTCTCTTATGCTGTTTCTATAAAGCAAAAGCTTTGAAACTACATGTCTCTAGGCTTTGTAATTTGTAATCATTTATGAATTTATTTCAAAGTTTATTATTAGTATTACTGCAAAACATAAAAACCAGAACAATTAAAGCAGCCTATAATGCACTTACTTTTTTTTATACTATTGCTTGGAAAAATGACTACTAAAACAAATGTGTCCTTTTGTTAATAGACAAAAGTGTGTGAGCTCCCGAGTTGTACCTGTAACGCCCTCTGTTCACACATGCATGCTTGATATCAAAGGAGATATCTCAAAAATTCCTGAAAGAAGGCTCTGCGTTCAAAAACAAAGTCTCACTGTCTGTCTGTCTCCATGGACCACTTATAATAGACAGAAGGCTATTGTCCATCATAGGAGGGGTATTTTGACTGAGAGAGGCATAAGAAGACAAAGAGAAAATGTTACAGTACAACAGTACCTGCCTGCACTCTCTGCAGACTAAACTAAACCAAAAAGAAACATCATGCATTCAGAAAGCAGCCTTGCCCTTTGGTGAAAACAGCCATATAATCCATGTAGACATGCAGAGAATAATGAATACAAGGGGGAGAGTGGACCACTATAATTGCTTTTCAAATCCTTCAGCTATGGTCCCTTTAGGCAAAGAGAGCCATCTTAACCCATCCTCAGTGAACACCCTACAGTTAGCTAGTATAAAAAAAGGAGATCTTGTAATTTGTTCATCCTGAAAGACCACCAAGCTGTGCTTCTGTACACGCACAGGAAACAGTAAACAAACTGCAGGCCTGAGGGTCACTAGTCTCAAAGGGGAGAGAGAGAGTTTACAGCCGCAAAGCAACTGACATTAAGAGGCTGAGCTGAGATGAGTTGCTATGGTGGAAAGGAATTTACAAACCAGCCATAAATCAGACAGCTGTTTGCTTTACTTGTTCTGTTTTAATCCAGGTAACATGATCATTTCCATGATGACAACATGACAAAACAGGATCCATAAAACAGTATTCTTGAAGTGAATGAGGTGTCTGAGGAGCAGGGGGCCTTACCTAACGTGGCAAAAAATAGAATGAACAAGCTGATGTTATTGACTCTGAGTTTAAGGATGCATGAAATGAAGTAGTGCGGTAAGAAGTCTCAAATGATTCACTGGGTGTAGACATGGTTGGGGTATTCACCCGTCGCCACTAGGACGCTGCTCTGAAATAACCTGCAGCTATTTCCAACCTGGGTGAGCAGGCAGAATACATCATCACCAATTTTATACCACTAAATAAAATGGCCGGTATGAAAACAAGCTTGAGAAGGGTGTAAGGGGCCTTCTCTCTACCATTAGGCTGACCGGAAATAGAAACAAAAAGGTATCCATGCAACGCATGATGCAATGTAAACATAGCTGAACAAAGCTGCCATGTGATAAAAATCGGCTGCCTGTAGCAGAGCAATTATTCTACGCTGGAAAGCACGACACATTCTTTTACAATAGCACAACTTGTGCCTTAAAAAGTTAATTTAAATTCACTGAAACGTAACACTGAATAGTGAACATGTGGTGCAGAGGGTTAGGTATTCTGCAGGTTTGCATACACGTGTTTAAGTGCAGTAGACCGAGGACATTGTCTTCATGAAAATGACAAAGAAACAAATTCCATTCTATAGTCAAGAAAAAAACGTCCTCAACACGCATCTCTCTGGTATTGCCAAGCAAGTGTTGTCAAAAAATAATTGTGCTGAAAGCAGCTGTTATTTATGGTTTTCTGTGCTTTGCGAAGCATGTGAAAATGGAGAACAAATTGTTTTAGAGGTCAGCTTGGGGTAATGCAACAGCTGATCAAGTTTCATTGCTGTAAAAAACAAAACAATAAAAGATAAAAAAAAAAATCTGGACCAGTTGACTGAGGATAACAAAGCCAGTACCAGAGCTTATTATCAGTGTAAGTATTCAAGATACAAAACTTTTCTCAGAGGTCTCCGCCATTTGTTCCAGCTGAACTGAACATTTCAGCTCTGAACCATGTGTCTTCTTTCATTAGAAACATGCATTAAAGAGGACAATGGTCTACATATAACAGCATTTTGGTTTGTTTCTCTGCTTGTTGTGACAATATGTTAGTCTGCCTTCAAACTGTGTTTACATTCAGATCACTCAGTTCATAGAGACATCACAGGTTTGCTGTGAGTGAGAAGAACATCACATCCTGTGTGTGCAGTATATTATATTATTGAGAGCCAACACTAAACTATCCGTCACACCAAAATAAGCCCAAAAATGGTCAAATGTGTAGGTTCATTCTGACTTCAAATATCAAACTGTGACTTTTACCCGGAATTATTTGGCTCTAGTCCACTTCCGCTAACATTTAGTTATGTTTTCTGCACGTTTAGTTGAAGCAGAAAGAAATGGCCTCAGAGAAGCTGCTGCTGACTGGGGAGATGTGGCACATTTCAATCACAGACTCACATCAGTAACTGCGAGATATAATCCCTTGAATACAACTGAAAACAATCACACAACCTACGGTATCACGGGGAAATGAAGAAGTAAATATAGCCAAAAACATTTGGTCAGTAAGCTTTTCTTACGCTGTTAAAAAAAAGAAAGCTTAACAAACACAATGCGGTAATTTACAGTCGAGATGTTAAAAAATAAACACTGAAGCTGCAGTAACTTGTTAAGCCAATAAATCTTTAAAATCCGCTAAAAAAAAAGTTAAAAGTTAGGCTTAGAGAGCGTGCACGTTCACGAGAGCGAGCCCCAGCAGCAGTTTTTTGTCCCATTAAAAAATAAAACCAAACATCACAGACCGTCACTTACCGGAACTCTGCTTGATGAAATATCGGTATTCCCGTTAGTTTGTTTCTGCCGAGGCTGGTATAAAAAGTCCACAGGCTTTGCTTTCAGGACTTCTCCGTGTCCACATCGCTACGCCATGATGGAGCGGCAGACCGGCTGGAAAACCCCGCCCCGCTCCGGCCTGGATCGGCCCGGGAACAGGAATCTCTTCTAAAATGGGAGAACTGGTGCGTTCAATGTTGCGTCGCAAAAAAAAAAAAAAAGCACCTTTCATTTCATCCACCGTCCACATTATCTCCAGGTTTCTTAAAAAGTGTAGATTTTTTGTCTTTATATAACCAAGAATGAACAAAATCAATAACCATCCCCTTATGACATCAACGAAACACACAGTGAGGTTTATCATACAGGGCACTTTACGTTTTTTTCGCAGGACAGTAAAGCAGCATTTAAGTTTGTGAAGTGACCAGCTTTGCTTTGAGCACAGGCGACATCTAGTGGAAGTGTCAACACAGGTCATAGGATCTTTATTATTACTTTACATTGAAAAGTGTGTCCAGTGTGTGCATGTGAGTCTGGTGAAGAATAGATATGATACAATAATATGAGCAGGACATAAAGTCTTACAGTTCCATGATTATTTTATGAGGATACCAGAAAAAAGACTGAAAATGATCAAAAATACATACAAAAAACATCAATGAAAGTAACATTTCCACAGACAAAACAAACAAACAAACAAACAATAATGCACTTTATATGTGGCAACTTGATCAAGTTATGTGGATAAGTGATAAGTGAAGTGTTCTAAAAACTACTAGTAGATACATTTAGATTCCTGTAGTTTCCACTGAGCACAGTACCATCCCACTTCAGGTCAGCCATGCATCCCTTAAGTTGTATCTCTCCTCTGGGGCCTCTCCACCTTCACAGTGCTGGGGTCACATTCCAGCATCTCTCTGATCCAATTATCATCCAGCGCTCCCTCTATGAACTCCTCCAGACTGATGATGGCTGCAGACAAAACAGGGGCAGGCAGTAATTACAGACAAAGAGGAGAGAACACACTCTATTAAAATCATCAGATTTTCTTTGCTCCTATATGAACACACTACACTTATGCGTCCCCTTGTGTGGAGTGATGGTGCCATTCTCTCAGCCTATCACATGGCACAGGTTCTGTTTTCCTGTGATCCAGGTGCAGTGGCTTTCACAGTGAACAAGGATTTATCTCCAAGACGTAAGAAAAATGACACACTCATTGGCTATAAATGACTCCATGATAAAGTAACAGTTTCAAGCAAATAGAAAAGAAAATCCTCACCGTTATTGTCTTTATCTAGCCTCACAAAGATCCTGTTGGTGCAATCTTCAGCTGTAAGCGGGTTGGGTTTGGTTAAAGTTGTAGCTACATTCATCTTATAAACAGCCTGTGAACATAAACAGACACAGTTACAGAGAGACATCGTCTCCCATTCTGATTTTTTTTTATGACACAGCTGAGCACACACACCTGCATGATCTCTAGCATTTCCTCCTTTGTAATGGCTCCGTCTCTGTCTTTGTCATAGAGCTTGAACGACCAGCGCAGCTTCTCTACAGCTGAACCTTCAATAAGCATGCTGATGGCCATGACATATTCTCTGAAATCAACCACGCCATCCTGGAGAAAGGGACAGGTCATTTCAGAGTGATATCAATTTGTTAGTGGCAGATATTATTAAAATTCATATTTAAACGATGGCCACTTGAGCTGGTCCCCATAGAAGTTAGACAGTAATGGTATGTCAGATATCTGCCAAAACCCATTGTTGTACATCCATACTTTATAAAACAATGCTCTGTGATCAATAGTTTCCTTACACCGTTGTTGTCCAATGTACGGAAAATCTGCTCTGCATACTCAGCTGACTCACTGCCCACAGTCCCATCACAGAAATGCCTTTGAAACTCATGAAGTGTGATCAGCCCACTTGGACACTCATTTATAAACTTCCTATCACAAAAAAAGCATATCAGTTCCAGATGTAATACATAAACAAGCAAAGAAGCAGTGAAGGAGGAGAGACGGTGTGTTGAGAGAATTAAGGTCAAACCCATAAGCAATCTGTGCAGATTACATGTGTTTGAAAGCTGGTTTACACCCTGCGACACAATGCTAAGATAATTAGGCCACATGATTTTGAGCCACTTTACTACACAGAATGAAGCTGAAAACAATCAAAGGAGATGCAGACATCTACAAAACGTATACACACAGTAGAGTTAGAACATATTCTGTCACTAGTCTGCATGTTTAAAGTTTAAACAGCTTCCCCGCTCCGTCTCCTATTCCATTTACTTTGCTAGTAGACTTCTTACAGCTCAATACAAACAGTTTTCCCTGTGGAAAAGCCAAGTCTTACCTGAACCATTCATATAGCTCTGTAACATAAGACTCTCCTCTCCTACAAGGCAGAGTCGCAACTTGGCCCATTCTGTAAAGAAGCAACAGCTCCTCCTTTATCACTGACTTTATATACACAGCAAATCCCAGCTTATGCCATGCTTTCTTAATTACACCAACCACTGCCTTATCACATTTGACAAATTACTCTGAACTAATCTCTTCTGTAAAGGGGGTGGGGGTGGGGTGGCAAATCTACTGCAGACTGAAACGTGATCATTTGATGAAACATTTGGTGCAGCTGTTTGGATTTTTGAAAATACTCCCAAAAGGTCCTTTTCAGGGTTTAGTAAACTAATATTTATTAACAACATGACACCCTGGGAAGACAACCCAGACATGTTGATGGTAGCAGCAATAATGCAATTGACAAATACACAAAGTGTTTCCTCTGGAGACACACCCAAAAAGTGGCAGAAAGTGGTACAATTAGAGGCAGTAACAAACACCCAATTGCCAAATAATGATGGTAAATTTAAGGTCCACCTGGGGTGCACCGACTGTTCTGATTCATGTGTCTAAAAAAAATGCAACAGTTTATAAAAACAAAACTAAAACCACAACCAACACACAACTAAACACAAACACAGGCATGAAATCAAAACATAATGTTCCCTAGCTTACAAAAACTATTTTATTTCAAATGGAGACAGAAGCAAAATATGTGACCTCTTAAAAAGGTTATCACTCTGATGTGAGAGCAGTATTTTAGCTTTCTGGGAAATGACAGCCACAACAGTGCAATGACTGGACAAGACCAACAGAAAAGAAGAAATGACTTTTTGCCTTTAAAAAAGGACCAGCTTGTGTCTGGGGCAAGGCTCCGTAGCTCTGCTTGTTTGGTTAGGTAATGAGTACTGAAGCCAACATATACAGCCTTTTGTTTCATCTCTAAACAAGCATCCATTTTCCACTGCATGTGCCCGAGTAAGTGGATCCGATGATAGTTTAGCCCTCCTTTCAGTCTGTAGAGGTGCCCTGTGGAGAGGCGGGTCTCTAAAAGTAACACAGGTTCATTGTGTGTCCGAGCAAGAATGTCCAAAGGCACTTCGGACACAGACATGAGGGTCCTTGTGAGTTCAGCTTCTTCAAGCATTAGACAAAAGACAGTATTCTTCATGATTCATAACCTTTTCTACCCTTGAGACAACAGTTCTTACTGAAACGAAAATCATTAACAGTCCTCAGGAAAATCATGGCCAGACACCGTGACATGAAATCTCCACTGTTCCACATGATGGGTGGGTGTGTGACTGGTTCAGATACTGATTACTGAGAGTTACATACAGATACACAATGGGTTGGACAAAAATAATTCACTTGATTTAGCTTTTTCATTGCACTCCCTATGAGACCCAGCGTACTACATACTAAAATTAACCTTACAGGTGTCACATCAACAGTCAGGTAGAAAACAGGCCTAGAATTAATGCATCAGGTGCCAAATCATAATTTGTTCAGGATTTTCTTCTAATTCCCAGAAATCATTTTAAATTCACTAGATTCTGAGAAAGAGCCAGCTTACATCTCA
>JAVQJX010073293.1:0-10985 GCA_036025115.1 Ambassis agassizii
AAAACTTGAAATTATGCTTAATTAGATTTCAACTTAATCACTGTCATTATGGTTTATTTATGGTTTATTTATATTGTAATTCATTTCAGTGTATTGTAATTATTGGTTGCTAGTCACACTGTGATGAGCAATCAGCGAGTTGTTTCTTTTATCATTACACAGAGTTTTAGTTAAATAAAATGCTGTTTTTCGGGTGCTGCAGTCAAATTAGCTGAAAACAACACATGAATGTATATAAGTGCATTTCTATATGACTTTACAAGCTGTGCTCCCACATAGTCATTGGTCAACCATCTTTGTTTAGGAACAGGTAGGCCAGTGTGGGAGGCTCATTCCACAGTGGTGCCAGCGCTGTTTAGAGGCCTGTTGTGTCTGGAGTCTCTTGGGTCACTTTAATATCAGCCCAAAGCCTTGAATCGTCCCCCATGTCGCTCCAGCAATTACAGGAGGATCCGTCTCGTCCTCCCTCCCTGTCCCAGTCTTCCTCACCAGGTTGCTCCCGTCTGCCACTTTGTTGTGTCTACCAAAGACACTGA
Source organism: Ambassis agassizii (assembly GCA_036025115.1). Classification (NCBI taxonomy): domain Eukaryota; kingdom Metazoa; phylum Chordata; class Actinopteri; family Ambassidae; genus Ambassis; species Ambassis agassizii. Next base: position 537 of record JAVQJX010073293.1, read on the forward strand.
CTCACATTTGTCTGCTTTTACTCTTTACTCCTTTAATATATTTATACTGATGCTGAACACAAAGGGTGAGGATTCTGCACAAACGTGCATCTCTGCAGAAGAGCTAGCTGTTAATCCTTCATCTTCCCTTTAAACCATCTCAGTGTTTACTTTATCATTGATCTGCCAGTAAACCAAGTTCCTGCCTGTGTATTTGTATTTAAGCATACACAAGCCGTCCCCGTGAGCTTGCGTGTATACAGTAATGCTTTTAGGAGATTGGGTCCTGCGGTGGTCCTTTTAACTTCAGTCAGAGCTGCATCCTGATATCCTGGTGTGACTGGTTTGAGGGGGTAATTCACTCCGCCAGAAACGGAGGCTTTTAGAGGTTCCACATGTGCCTTGGCACCAGACAGAAGAGAGGCTGGTAGGTTTCATTAATTGAGGCAACATTCCTGTAGCGTTGTCAGGCAGTTTTATTAGTATTAGCTTTGCCCACAGGCTGTCATTATGCTTCATTTAGAGCCTGGGCCCTTCCCATGGCTGTCAGGCCGTTTCAGCATATTGTTTAACCACTAACAACTTAATCGTCATATCAATAAAGTCAGTTTAATATTATGAACTAATTGATCCAATCAGCCAACTTGTTTTTTTTTTCTTATCCAAATGTAAAGAAAACTATTACAGTCATTCATGACAGGATTTACCAAACTGTGTGTTCCTAATGCACTCTTTCAGTGAGGTAGAGTGACAAAAAAATATTTGCAGGTTTCCCTTGTCAAACATACCAGAAAAAAAAGTCAAACACCCCTTTAATCTCAGCAGCTCACAGGGTGGATTCATCGCAGCAATCGCCCTAATAGCAGTAAATCCACAGTAACTGACATGTCAAAATTACTTGCAAAAAGTTTTTTCCTTGACACAAACCTTCAAACAGACTGAGATGATTCAGTAGATTGAAAATGAAAAACAGATTGATTGCTCCAACAGGCATTAACCCCTCCTCTGGTTTGATCTTCTCAGGTCAGAAGCTGCTACTGACACAGTCACGCTCCTGACTGCTATGATCCAAACCTGTTGACAAGGTCAGCCGTAACTCACTGAGTTGTTGTCATGACTGACTGCAAAGTGCTCCTGACTCATCTGTGCAATCATTTGTCAGCATGTCATGTTGCTCAAATGTGAGGTTTGGTTGAAAAGTGGCCAAAAATCATTAAGAGTTCAATCTGAAGAAATGCAAACTAACATTTTTTTTTTAATCCTCCTGTTATTTCAAATAATTTTAAAATATACAAATTAACAATTACAATCATTGTTTGATGGAAATAAAAGTATAATAAAATGCCATCTGCACTTTATTTTTAACATTCAAACTTTTTTCATTTTTATATCCGTATTTCTAGGATTTGCCCTTTAAGCAGCTCCATGTGACTAGTTAGCGCTGCTTATTGTGGTTGTCTGGACATGATTTGTTTGCACCCATAAAAGTGCTGAGGAATTGCTTGTTTTTAATGACCATGTTATCCACCATGGAAGCATGAAATTTAATGTCCTTTTTTTTCCGTCGAAGCCTCCAAAATTACCACAGGATGAGATAATGAAAACTGAATTACACTTTATTAGAATTTTTATTTCCATCGATGAATAAATATTTGATTAAATGTGTTGATGTGCACGCCACATGCGGGTTTGTGTAAGATTTTCTGCCACTCTCAGAAGAAAGAGGCTTGGTCAGAGGATGACCACAGCAAACAGCATGCACACATCATCACTGGAAGGGGCTGCTAATTCACATTGTACTGACTGAGCTTCAGCGCTCGCTTGTCTCCACATGGAGCTAAGATGTGAAGAGTGAATGAAGAGCGCTGCTGCCATCCCACTGCAGATCAAATACACATCAGGCACGGTGGGGGCGACAAACAGTCAAAACAGAACCTGATCTCACGGGCAATTACCAGTGTTTGCTTAATCTTTGGAACGTGTTGTCAAAACCAGGGTCAATGACGCCGCCTGACTCTCCTTTTTAAGCTGGGGTGGGAATTGGGATTATTACTCATTAAGACTTCACAGTTTGGTGTTTGGAGAGGTGAAAAGGTGGTGTGAATAGAGGGGGGTATAGATGTTTGTCCTCAAGACCACAACACACTGGGTTAACTGTGTGTGTGATAAAGGATCAAATCCTCCTTACATGTTCACATTAAACGTTAAATACATTTAAATCCTTGACACTGTTCAGCTTCTAAATGTCTGTAAGCCTGATCAGGGCTTCTTTTCATCGCTTACCCACTGGCAGTATACTTTCCCACTGATTCTGTTACCTGTTTGTTACCTCAGCATCAATTAAAGCTATTTGAAACCTCAACCACCCACAGGCGCCCTCCAACATACAATTAAGGTGGCGTGAGACCTGGGGTTTGGTTCACACTAATTCCATACAGCATTTAAATGACAGCGTCAAGGGCCCTTGAGGGTTGTGTGAATAGTTTTATCTGACTGATGATGATTTATAATTACCCGAAAAGGTAATTGCAACTAATTCCACCCAGCCCTTAGGATGTGTCATGGTATTCAACAGGAAAGATGTCCACACAAAGCTGTGAATACCTGAAATTCATGGTTAGCGTGTAAAACACCAACACATGTTCATTCAAACACAAAAGCAGAGGTTGTTCACAAAAACTGAGCACATGTATAATCACCAACAAGAACATTAAGTACATAAATAACAGATGAAAATGATTTAAAAAAAAAAAACAGGTGGTGCACTCCATTGCACAAACATCTCCTGACACAGCTGTGAGAGAAGAAAAGGTCTGATTCAGAGACAGTGAGCAGGCATGTTGATGATGCTACACACAGTTTACTTTAAATTTGACCGCTTTAGCATGTTGTTACTTATGGATCTTCAAATATATAAAATAACAAAGTTGGGGGAAAAAAATATACTTTGTTCTTTCCATCTGACGAGCACAAGCTTCATCATCAGAGGGTGAGGGCTAAACCTGGCCTTAGACAGATATATGCATACCATAATGTTGCAACTTTGTTGCATTGCATGTGTTCATATTTGTAAAGTAACTGAGCCTTCAAGTTTCAGGTCCAAAGTATTTATCTGTGGTCTTGATCATTAGTCAGAGCAGAGTTTGGACTGCTTGTAGAGCTGGTTAACCGAGGACGGAAAAATTCCCAAAAGACAATAATATTACATGAACAATATATTTGGCTGACCCACAGCTGAGTATGTCTCACAGCTAGAGTTATAATACTAAAATCTGAATTGCCCAAATGGTAAAAGTGACTTTGAATGAGGGTTTCTTGGTTTTGAACAGATCAGAAGTAAAGTGGAGATTTGTTTCTGCCCGATGTGTCAGAAGTGGAGAAACTTAGTATGTAACATTTGCTTTAGTCACTTTAATCTGTTCCTGTTTCCTTTTATATGAACTCTCTCTCTCTCTCACACACACACACACACACACACACACACACACACTCATACACAGACAGACAAACATCTTGTGGTCATGTAGTGACTAACCGGGGGGATGAGAAGAGGTTTCATGCTGACAGGATGTCACTGCTCAGTGGGAGATGGCTAACTAGAGGGAGCATCAAAGAACAGTTAAATCAGCCACATTCCTCCAAGGTGCATATATGAAAGGGAGAATGTGCTTTGTAGATCCGATAGCAAAAAAACAAAAAACAAAAAAACATTAGGGACGAGTGGAAGAAAAAACCTTCAAACTATTCCGTTTTTATTTTTACATTTTTCCTCAAATTCCAATTGGTTATCAAGTCTTGAAATATTTTATAAAACATTGTATCTTTCCTCATTGTGTGTACATAGAGCTACAGCTGTCTTCACTTTATACTTTACTGTTGGCTCTTTTCATTACTTTGGCAGCAGTAACACAGTAACCACCACCCTTAAAAAAAGACTCATATAGCACTCAACACACACAGAGGGGCCCTGTGCATGTGCACTTCCACCAGTGTGCAGCGGTAAAAGTTGTTGGGCAGAGTAAAGGGAATATAATGAGACATTTATTTGGTGACAGCTTCACTCACTGTGCCTCTGTTTCACACGCATATAAAGAGATGCCATAAATGACAAAATGGAAGTTGTGAACATGGACAGCACTTTTTATTTTAGAGGCAATAACTCTCAGAAATGGGCTTTTGCTGGTTTTAAATAACTTTCCTGTAGAGATTTAATGTTTTATTCATGTTTGTTTGTTCTCCATAACAAGAAAGGACTGAATTTTACAACGTTCCCACCCCTTCATCACACATTCAGATAACCTGATTAACTGTAGGTGAGTAAACATTGACTTCATTTCATCCACAGTGGGTTTTTTCCTTCTGCGCTTCATAGCCTCACTATTGTGTGGCTGCTATTCTCATTCATTTTTTTTGACTTGCCCCCTACTGCCCCACAAGCCTTGTGACTCTCAGCACTCCCCTCCTCTTCCTCATCTTCTCCAAACTCAAACCCAACTCTCCCCTGCCAAGCCCGTCACACACCCAAACAGGACCTGCTTTGACTGCCACTTAATTACACACTATTTTACTCCACAGTTTACCAGTCAAAAGGAGGGGCCATTAAGGGTATGTGTAAGGATGGGGGTAACAGAGAGCGGGTGGGGGGGAGTATCCTCTCCATCAATGTCGATGTCGGCAGCCCCCACAAAAGCCCTCATGACAGAGGATGAGTAGTTATAATGCAGTGGCCGTGCCTGCCGCTCAAAGTCACCCCATTCCTAATTGCCCTGAGAGATGGCAGATAATGGAGGGGCTTTGATGTGAAAATGGGTTGTAATGAGCGAGAGAGGCAGAGAGTAAGCAGGGAGTGGGGGATGATCAGAAGAGTGTATATATGTAAGGATTAAATGTTTATGTGGAGGAAAGAGGTGAGAACATGCAGAGAAATGCTGAAGACAAAAAAGGGTGTGTGTGATGTGGAGTTACTGTCCTCCCTCTCCCACTGTGCTCACAGTAGCGCAGAGGAGTCGGAGACGGAGGTCTGAGACGGACACTCTGCGGGGGTCTGCTTCATCCATCTTCTCCCCTTCATCTTCTCTGTCTCCAGCATAACCTCCAGGCACCTGTCTCCCCCTGATGGTGTGTTTTTATGTCCGCTCTTCCCGCTCCTTACATCATACTCTCCGTCCAGCCCCCTCTTTCATCCTTTTTCATTCCTGTCTGTCCGCCCATCTCGCCCTCTTTCTCTGTGATTCTGTTGCACAAACTGACAAAAGCACCGCCGCTCAGTCTGGCGTCAGGGTCTTCCCATACCAACAACATGCCTGGGATTCTTCATGCTGCCTTGCATAGTTTCACATGACGCCAAGGAGACTCCAGTGATTTACATACAAAGCATTTCTCTTTTACTGCTCCTTTTGTCCTCATTATTGAAGTGAGCTCTCTTTTTTTTAACTCTGGCTTTGTCAGCAGGCTATAAAGTTAATTCACACTTCGGGCCTATAGGTATATACTGTAATACATTCAAATACACCAAGAGTAAATCAGAACTGGTTAGAGTCAAAGCACACATCGGACACGGCTCGTCTTTGGTACACACAATAAAACGCAGAGTGCTCAAGCAAAGAAACAGCCAGTTAACTGTAATCTGCTGTTATCGGGCCCCATCAGCTATTGTGATACTCCCCTCAGCCTTTGTCTCCACTTTAAACATGTTGTGTTTTTGGTATGGGCCTGCCATTTCAAAGGGGGGCCCTCTGTTCTTGACAAAGACCAGAGCCAGCAGGGGCCCTTCTGAATGACAATACTTTGAAGAATCAGTCGGTATTTACTGCTGAGGAGGTGGAGTACATTAAGCCAAGAGACTGGTTGTTGTTGTGTTTGCCTTAACTAATTGGCTGGAAGGCAATGAGCTGCTGATACAATTCAGAGGGAGAACAGTGATCAGAGGAGAAGCAGGAGGAGGGAAAAAAATGAAAGGAGGAGTGGAAACTGCAGATTAAAAAAATCCACGGTTGGTTGGCTTTCTGAGGGCCGACGAGAACATTAGGATCATAATGACATGCCAGACACTGACATGTGGTTGAACCTTGTTTATTCAAAACTAAATTATACTGTGTGTATTCCCACATGCTGAATGAGGTCATGACCCATTTTATCAATTACTTTTCATACAATTATAATATTTACATAGCATATTGACCGCCACAGTGGCAAATGATTAAAAGCAGGCTTATTTTAGACTTATCCACAATGAGGTCCCTCAGAGGCAGTGACTAAAAAATGAAGGAGGGGACTGGAGAGACCCAGGCCTGTCTAACCATGGGTACTTGTCTACTTAGTAATCAGGACAAGCTGTGGGGAGACTTGGCCTAAACTCTCAACCACAATTTCTGCCTTTGCAATGGAAGGAGATGAGGAAGAATAAGAGGTGGAAACGGTGAGAGAAGCGTTTTTGCTGGACGAGCAGAAAAGTAGCCATCCCTGTGATGTGTTGTGAAAAATCAGAGGCAAGCCGCTAGTCTAAAAGGAACGCACTGTGTATTTGAATGTGTGGATGTGCGGGCTCACGCATGCACATGTGTGCGTCTCATAAGTGTGCCAAAGGCATCCACCAGTTCATTTTTTTTGCTGACAAGAGCTGCCCTGAAAACAGAGACGGTACTCATCAACTTTTAGGTCAGAGGGAGCCCAAATTGAGTGTGTGACATACAGCTGAGAAGGAAACTGGAGGGGAGGGGGGGGGGGGGGACTTAAAATCAATGCAAAAGCCAAAAAACTGCGTTCTCAAATGGTCATGGTTTAAACCCGTATTCACATTGAATTTCCGGCCACAGTGCCATGTCTAAGTCCCCTTGATTATTTTCTGGTTCAGGGGTTGCCGCATTTCAAAGCCTGCTCTCTGCCCACGTCTGTGATTCAGTCTTGTTAAGGGGGTCTACATTTCAGTGGAGACACACACCAAAAAACCTTCAGCAAAATTAAATGTGACTATCAATCACACAGAGTTCTTAGTCTTCCATTCAGGGTGTGGTGGTGTAGACCTGGCTGTTCAACAGTCTGAGTGGACTGATACTTGACTGCTTTTGTAATAGAAGGTTAAATTTAGAGTGAGACTGAGAAATTCTGAGGCTCCCTCACTTCAGCACTGAGTAGACTTTTGTACTTTGTTAAGATGCTTCAGTTGAAATCCTTTTCTGTTCACTGAATAAAAAACAGCCAACCGATTGGGTCAGAAGTTTTTCTCTATAAGACTCTTTATCATATAAATCTGGAAATAATTCAAAACCAGGATGTCACAGATCAAGGTGTCTTAAACAAATGTGATTGTTCAGTTCTTCTGCTGTTCAGAAGAGTCATTGTTATTTTAGTTAGTGGCAGCGAGGCGCAATGCAGTGTCTTTATTGTTGAAGGCCAACATGTAGTCTTAACATACTTTTTTTTTTTCATTTTTAAACACAGTTTTGTCCTGAATGGCTGATGGTTTCTCAGGCCGCACATACCCACAAAACACTGAGGGCAGGAAATGCACACAACAATGAACAAATTGTTTGTTTATAAATTTCTATTTCAGAGATTTTTATTCTCTTTAGGATTATTTTTGCTTAAATTATTGTGTATTATCGCAACTGTATAATGGGTAATCCAGTGCTTTTTGACCTTACGCCACCTGCACCAAAACCACCATCCACATTCACACCTTTTCTTTGCATTGAAGAGGGATATTAGAGGTATTTAAAATGTTTAGGATACCACCAGGCCTTTAGATTTACATCCATTACAGACCATAATATAATCTTTAAAACATTACTGAACTCATGCAGGCATAAAAGGAAAGAATGAAAGCATTCAGATGAGGGACCAAGTATCTGTTTCACACAGTCCCTGTCTCTCCTCAGGATGCCCCTTCTTCATGAGACATGAAAGAGTGAGGCTCTCATAATAAAATGGAATAAACCGTCCTCCAAGGTTGAATTATTGTAATTACGTGTAATTGAGTGTTTGGCGGCAAAATCATTTCCTCCTCAGATCCTGCATGTACTTTTTGAAAATCACAATCACTTTGTTCTTGGCCCCAGCCACCGATTGACCTTCTCCAATTGCAGCCTTTCGTGAACGGCTGTGACATGAGACAGAGTGGGACCGGTTGGTGAGGTGGCTGCTGCTGCGTGCGACGTTGTCACAAGATGAGTTACTCTCCATCAGTTCCATATGGTTTCAGTCATCTGTTGGGCTCCTTTCTCTCCATCACTTTTTGTCCTTGCCTAAGCATGAAGTCTTTCACGATGTCCTGGCCTTTGCCAGAGCCCGGGGTTAAGAATGGGAGAAACCACCAAAACACAAATTAGTTCATGTTTCATTTCACTGTCTCTGAGGAGGGTTGGTTTGTTCTAGGGCAGAAGTACGTGCCTGTACAGTAGACATTCCTGACAATGTATAATAGCGGCCATTGTTTTAGGGCTATGATGGTCAGCCAACAGTCTCTCAGCAGAAGAGCACAAGTTTAATTGACTTCAACTGGCCAACTGTTGTGCTGAACGGTTTTTGCTGCTGGTCAACAAAGATTATACAAAAATGACATGCTGTTATATTGGTGGAGGGGAAAATTGTAGCATACTGTATGTTACCTATGCTGCCACAGTAAAACTGTCTCACAAGAAAATGATATTCTGTTAGTGAACCCTCTGACCTGTGCCGACACCCATTATTCATGGTGTCACATCAACCTCAGATTTTTTTGACATAACAGAGGGTGAGTCGACTTGGCAAAGAGTATCCAACTTTGTAAATACTTCCAATGAGTTTTTTAGTCCTGGAGGACCATTGTGTCATCATGAATGCATTGTGTCAGCTGAGTTAAGTCGTAATGGGGCGACTGTGCAGAAATTGCAAGAAGAGTTTTGTGAAATTAAACTCAGAGGGCAAGGCAACACAAAACTGTCCACTATAGTGGACTAAAATGACAGCTGAACCATTCAAATTAAACAGAATAGTTTGGGTTTAAATGTGAGGGGCCAGTATTGTACAGGAAAGCTAGGAATTAAGATAAAGTGAAAAGGTTTGTTGTGGTGAGAGACGTTGGTGTAAACTGACCTGTCTGCACTCAGACTCCAGTGATTTTAGAATAGGACATGGTCTTGAGAAATGGTTTGAATGTAAAAATACGTTTGTGAAAGAAAATACACTAGACTGGATTTTAAAAGGTTATTTTTTAATATAAAATAATATGTGACAAAGACCTCCATTCAAACTCTCAATACAGCAGATGCTCCAAACCTTAAAATGTAGGACTATGATAAAGACACTTTACATCACACAAGACTTGACATTTCAGCAGCAGCAATGCTCTGGATTCTCTGAAAAGGAAAACATTTGAGCCAATACGAGGTATAGAGATAATTACACACATTTGACTTTTGGTTGATGAAGTAAAAGTTTCATTTTGATCCTGAAAATAAAACATTACATGAGTTATAATGAATAAATTATAATTCGAGAATTCATAGTGGATTTGTCTGTGGGTAGCTTGTGCTTCCCCTTGATTACGTGGGCTCCAGCTAAAAAGTAAGTTGTGATTGGGAATGTCAGGTTGCCATTTCCTTATGATTGGCTGATGAAAGGTATAATTTGGGACTGCAAAGACAGCAACTTCAAAAGCTTCCAATGCCATATTAGGCTGGAATGTGAAAGCTGTCCAGGCAAAAAATGATCCAATTTTCTACTGGCTTTAATTACAAAGAGGATCCCCTTTCATTGGTGGGGCAATTGCTGTCCATTTCTGAAGACCACTGGGGAAAATGATCAAGTCAAGCATATCCAGAATCCTTAAATCTGGACTGTCTTTGTGTGGCCATGACATGATTATATCATATTTGAAACTCACATGTCCACAGTTTGTGTAAAGTGACTCCCCATCTGATTGGAATCAAAAACCAAATGACACTTTTGTTCCAAGAGTAAACAAAGAAACACACACACAGTCCGTTCACTCAGTGTGAAAAGAGGAGTTTAATTCATGACTGTGTGTTTGTGTGGACAGGTAAGATGAAACAAAATAAGTCAGTAACGGGTAATTTGTCTTGTAACCATGTCTTTTAGAAAGTTTCCTTTTCTTGGCGTTCACCACTCCAGCAAAATAAAAAGCATAAATTGTGGCTAATCCCTGGAGCAGAGAACTGTGCCTGAAGCTTGTTGGTAATGGGCAATGCCCTTTCTATTCTAAATAAAGTTAAGCATTTGTAACAGCAACTGCATTACGGAAAATCCAATTTGTGATTGCAACATCTGTGCTTAACCTATGGGTAGCTCTTTGTTGGTTAAAGAGGCTAAGTTGCACGTCTTTTCCATGATTAGTTTTCCAGGAAACTTACATGTACATGACCTTGCATGCGATGCTTATGATTCTTATGCAAAAAAACTGAACCCTGATTGTTGTGATGGTTAAAAAAAAAAGAATTAAAATTTAAATATTCACAGACATGCAAACTCATG
>JAVQJX010073414.1:0-12867 GCA_036025115.1 Ambassis agassizii
CAAAGTTTTGAAAATAAAGTAAAAAAGGTAAAAACTGTTTTTTTGTGTGTGTTTTTTAGAAAAAAAAACACACACACAAAAGAACAGTATTTTAAAGTAAAATTAAATGCTCAAAAATACTCAACCGATATCTGTGGTAATTAACTACAGTATATATCACAGGAGCATCATGCTGTTATAATTGTTGGAGCTAGTTTTAAGTTTGTGTATGTGGTTCTCAATCTAAGGGTCGAGCCACTATGAAGGGTCAGAAAATAAATGTAAAGGGTAATGAGAAGTTAAATAAATGGAGGAACATTTACTACATCATTCTGACTAGTTATTTAATTTATACCAGATAAAAATTCTGTATTGCCAGTATGTACTTGTAGTGAATAAAAAGGAAAAAAAAGTTTGCATTTGTTACTTATTTAAGATTCAACCATTTAATTGGTAATAATCAGGTGATGAAAATGCTATAACATCATACAGATAATTACAAGGCTTAAAGTATTATCACACAGCATATAACTATAAGGCATGCATACATTTGCATAGGGCTGGAATGGCATCATACAGTACTAACAAGGTGCTGCCGGTGAGTTTATCCTTAATCTTTTTTCCCTTTTCAGGAGCAGAGGGGAGGAGTGGGAGGAAACATAAAATGCTCAGAGAAATACAGATATATATATTTAGCAGCATCAAAGGGAGGACAGAAAAGTAAAATCAATAGCAGAGACACAGCACATGTAAACAAAGGTTGAAGAAACACACAGAAAAAAACAAAACTATCATTTCATAGTGTTTTGGATTGTAACAGACACACACTAAAAGAAGACCAAATGGCGCCCCCTGTCTGCAACAAACAGTAACAACAGTCTTCACAAATCAATCCTCAATCGTTTTCGGACAGTATTTTTGTTTCCTTCATATATAAGTATCTGTCGCATCACATATATTTTATTTGTTCTTTTATTTATATTGTATTGCCAGTATTTATGGATAGGTGGGAACATGTGATGAATTTGAAGATGCAGCTGCTGCCTGTGATTGGTCGAGGAGGTGCTGTGTCTCATTGCCTTGGGTGTCCGGGCTGTTTTCCTCTGAGCTGGATGGGACGTACAGACCCAGAACCTGCTGCACCTTCAGAGGAAGCTCCTGAGCAGGACAGCAGAGGAGAGAGGGTTTTTTTTTCCCAAATGGGAATTGTGTATAAGAGACAGCACCACATCATCTCTATGGCGCTAATCTCACTTAACAGATGGGGATTCTTACCATGGGTATAAGTATACAAATTTAGATATGAACTGTAATATACGTTTAAGCTGTGAGTGAGACTTATAAATGCAAACTGTAACATCTACCTGTGAAGTCTGTCTTACCTTGCACTGTACCAGCTGCAGGTAAATGGCTTCTGCTCCGCGCAGAACACCCTGCAGGTCCAGCTTCATCGTCAGCTCGTTGATGTGCTGCAGATCAGTTATAATGTAGAGGATGAAAACATGTTTACTCACAGACAGAGCCCCTGTTTCTAATAACTTTCTGACACACACCTTCAGAATTGTATTGAAGTCGTGATTTGAGCCGATCAGCTCTCCTCGCTGGGACTCCAGGATTGAACAGGCGATCAGCAGGTGGAAGTTGTCGCATGGAAGACGAGTCCAGAGGACCTAAGGCAGAAAACAACAACAATAATATACAATGCAAATACCTTTAGTTTGGTAAGAAGCCTGTAAATAATTAAAATAATAATAAAATAATAATAATAAAGCACTCACCTCCCATAAAATCAGAATGTCCTCAAAGGAAAACTCTCTCTTGAACCAGATAAGCAGCCAGCGGAAACAAAAGCAGAGAGAGCCGCTGTCCTGAGAATCTGAAGGACAAAGACACAACTGTGTGTTTCCCTTTTATCTTATTTAGTATACACATTCATATCTATATAGTGTGCTAACTATCCACCAACTTAGCCTAGATTCATAAATCTTAATTCTCATGTACAATCTAGTGCTTGTGTCTTCTTGTTTCCTGACCTTCTTTATAATGCAGTTTCCTAATAACTTCCTAACAAGTGCCGAGCTTTGATTCATGGCATGTCGGGGTTAATGTCACTCTCGTTCATTCAGACTGGTTGAACATTAGCTGACTAACCCAGGAAATCACACAGCTCTGGGTCCAGAGCTTTCAGCAGGACACTGAGCTGAAGGAGCTGCTGCTTCATGGCCTCCTGAGACTCTTCAAAGTTCTGGTGCTGCAAACAGAAAAACAGTCCCGGCACATCAAGTTTGCATCCTCTTAAATAAACTGTTAAAAAAAACTATCGTATAAATCAATAGTTTTGAACACAGAAACAATATTTTTTGTCAGCGGAGAGAAAATACAGATTACAAAGAAAGACTAAACCACAACATGTTTTGCTGTGTATCTTTAAAACTAAATGATGTTACAAGTTTATTTTAATATATTGAAAGATGAATGCCTGAACGCCTGTCAAATGCCTCACAGAGCTATCAGCTGGCTTTAAGAGTTGAGCCATGTGGTTGTCAGATTCTCAGAACTCACATCAAGGCGAGAATTTATGTCAGGCTGACTCATAGCTGTGGGTGCTTCTCAAAATAAAAGGCTAAAAAGACAGACGCTGAGGTGGCCTTAATGCTGGCATTAGTGTCAGACATACACACTTAAATATACATAAAAATAATTGAAAATAAGGGAAAATATCTAAGATGAATTTAGCTTCATCCTCCTTCTTCATGGGTGAAATTTGAGCCCCCAACAAACAAAACTCCTGAATTACCTTTGATGCCTCTCAAAAAAACTCAACCCAACCTGCTCTGCTTTGACACTGAAAGGTCAGAGGTCCCTAAGAGAAAGTGACACATATCTGTACTTACCACCAGGTTCATGAAGCCTGTCAGACACCAGAAGGACTCCACCTCATTCTGGGTGACAAAGAGGATGGGAGCGAGGAGGTCACTCATCCCCTGGACATAACCTGGACAAGAAGAGGCATCACATCTGTTTTTCACTGCTATTCACACTATTTTTTGATTCATCTTTTCATGTATTGTAAATGTATACTTTTGCAAACAGGATAAATAAATGTGAAGAGACAATTCTTCTGTGTATGTAGGTATTGTTTCCTCAAACCCTATATACTAATAATATAATTACATTTTTATTGCAATAATGCATAGGGGGAAAAGGCTGTGTGGCAGGTTTCAACCAAGCAGCAGCACACCACACCAGACCTGACTAATTCAATCAACTGATCTCAGTCTTCAGACAGCTGATTGGTCAAAGTGTGTGCTCTTGGTTGGTTGGAACAAAAACTGGCAGCCACATCGGCCCTTTGGTGGACCAGTTTGACACATGTGCAGTAATGGTTACCACAATGAACTATGATATTTAAACAATGTTTCCAGCAGTTCACTCATACACACCAAGATCAAAGTTGTACATGCAGTAAGTCATCAACACATCGTGAAGCAGAGTCAGTCCTGGATTGTCGTTCCCGGAGAAGAACGTGTTGTGTCTGTCCGTCCTGCTGACATCCCTCTCTGTCACAAAAACAACAAAGACGCTTCAGCTTCTACTTTGACAGGCAGCTGACTGAAACAATGAACAGATCTGCTGATTTCTGACAGACAGCTGAGCCGACCTATCAGGCTCCTGTATCCTCTGAGAAGGGAGTTCCTCATCTCCTGTTCTTCACTGACAGACTTCCATTGTACCTTCATTCTGAAGTACTCGTCCCTGCAGACACACAGCTGATTAAATTCTTCAAGAAAATCTTGCTTTGTTGTTGAGAGTGGGGCAAAAGCCAGCTAAGAATGAACTACAGAGAGTGCAGGAATAAAAAGCACTGACGTTTTCACACGAAGAATGTCCTCCCTTTCCTTGGCAGTGCTGTTCCATGGATAAAAACCCAAGAGGAACTTCCAGACGTCCTTTCTTAGAGCTGGTGTGATGCCCTAAAAGACACAAAGTAGCATCAAAGAATGCACATCAGGGAATTTGTTCAGAACAGAATATATACCATGTCAAAGAAAACTGCCATACCCCTCTGAACACGAGGTCTTTAACCCTTTCTGGGTTCTTCACTCGCCCCTCTGAGTCTAGAAACTCCTCCCACTTATCCAGAGGTCGTCCTCTGGTTACGTCTGGCCTGGGACCAAGCTCTACCCCCTTGATGGGAGAACAGAAACAAATGAATAAATGAATTTAATCCCAATGTTACAGATACTTCCATCTGTTGTGCTGGTTTCCATCTCTTACACAGGTGATGAGCTCAAATCCGGGTTCATCGTCAGGCTGGGAGGGCAAACTAGGATCCTGAGCAGGACGTGGGTGGAGGGAGGACTCTGGAGGCCGAATTGCTGCCCTGAAGAAATTTGTGACTTTGGAGAATCCACCAAATGTAGTGGCATATGGGTCCTGGATAAATCTCTGTTCGAATTGTAAATGAAGCATGTTACAAAGAAGAGCAAACAAAAAACAGCTTCTAGTAATATTGAATCTATTAGGTCATCAGTGCTGATAAAAAACATAAGTTGTGCTTCAAAATGATAAACTATTATTAAATGCAATTACCAAGACAAGATCAGAGCCTCCATCATCAAGGAGATGGAGCTTATCGAAGGACTGAGAGAGAGCGCCTGAATCATGGGGGTAGGCGAGAAAGAGGCGCCCGTCAAATGGTGACCTGATGATAACAACAGAAACTATGTGATGTTTTTTCAGCTCGTGTCAAAGATGTAAACAACGTGTGAAAAATTTGACAAATTCTGATAATATCATGCATGTTGCGGCTGTTAAAATTACTACTTACGGGTCCAAGATAATGTAGCGCTGCAGCGCCCTCAGCAGTTCCCTGGTTCCTCCTCTGTGGAAGTGCAAAGGAGGCAAAGGGTGGCCGCCTCGGCTGGTCAACACTAGAAAATTTCGACCCAAGGAGAACCGTGCCCTCCGTAGAGAGTACAGCTCTGAGAGAGGCAGAGAGAAGGCCCACTGACCTGAGAGAGAAAAATGTGACATCTGATATTATTCATGTTTCTGACCATCCTGTCTTAACAAACTGTCAGCAGTGTAAACCATACCTGATTCTTTCACTGGGGTCTGTTCTCGATCTTTCTTCACAGTGCTAATAACTGCCCAGTCTGGTTCATACCCAGGGTCAAACTTTGTATCCTCCTCCCCCCCTTCACCATCCTGATATAGAAGATGACAATACACATCATGACTTTAATTTTTTTTTACTATTATGACTGTTTTTTTTCTCGTAAAAATGTTGTTATTGACCTTTTTGGTAAAGAGTACAGCAGGAGCATTGCGCCCCTCATCCTCAAGTGGGCTCCACTCTAAAGCTGGCACACCAGCCTAAAAACACAAAAACAACGTCAGTTATTCCTGTGTGTGTGTGTTTTTTATAATCCATTATTTTATCAAACAGACTGGCTTACCCGCTCCACAATGCGGATGAACCCTGGTAGGGAGGTGTCCTGGTTACTCCTCTTGGCATTTGTGTGGAGGTAAACCCCTTCCTTCTCAAATATTAGCTAAGGAAAAAAATATATAAAGCAGCTGAAATAAACTATAAATAAATTCCTTAATTAACTTTTTTTTTTTCAGTTCAAGAGTGAAAATGTTATGTTTCATTTCCCACAGCTTTATTGAGCTGGTAGTTTTGTTTGACCAAAGATATTCAATATGCCACAATACATGACATGTTCTACCTTGTAATTGTACAGACATCTTGAAATCACTGCATGGGCTATAACTACTAGATACTATTAGATGTGTCCTATCTGTGACACTGACAGGTAATTAACAACAACAATGCACATCACATGATCAATGAGTGACTGCTCTGTGAGGTCATTGGGTGAAACCAAGTCAAACTATCGACTAAAATGATCTACAATCGACTTACTTTGCTAGCAAGCTATCGTGTCCATATATTTGTAGATACAGCACTTTCTTATCTACGAGTCTAAGATCTTCAAACCAGACAAACGACAACGTGTATCGCTGACCCGTGGCGTCCTTATTTATTTTATCGATCATGACTTAAAAACGAGCTAGCTTGAAATGTAAGTATTCGCTAAAAAACCCCCGCAAATAATCAACAAAGTATAATAGAGTAGAATTGACAACAGTCATAAACATAATTACGCTCACTCCAAAAAAAAAGTATACAAAGTTGGCAGTACCTTGAAATCTTCTACGTTTTGCTCCATTTTCGGTCACTTCTGTCGCTGCTTCGTTATTCCAAAACAATTGTTACGTCAAACTTCCTGCTTACGGAAAGTCCCGCCCACCAAGTGACGTCCTGTCACAAAAGAGCCAATCAGGACATAAGCACACATACAGCTTTTACTCACGTTCAGAGCAGTAGAGTAATAATCTTTCTCTCTCTCTCTCTATGGACTACTCACGTTATGTTCTGAAGGTTTTCAATTCTCGGACAGACACATTATTTCTGGTTGCGATATTAGTTTAGAGTTATATTAAACACCTCATAACGGTCACAGGAAGCGGCATTCTGTCAAATCTGCATGTTCAGATGTAGTGCTACTCCAAGACCACTGGAGGGCGCCAAATACTCATCAATCTTCACAACACCATCAGCCTTAACGGAAGGAACCTGCAGGAACAGCTGAAACAACCATGAAGTTACTCATTGTCGACGGGTGCTGTGATATAACATGTATTTCGAAAGCCATTTCTGCTCACGTTGTCGTGAATAATATCAGCGTGCTATTGTAATAATAGTTGCTTTGGCATTCTTGCTGTTGTAAACTACATTTTATTATTATAAGATCTATTAGAACTTCTTATCATCAGGTACGTAATTTACAAATTATACATTTTATTGTACGTCTGTTGTCTAAGTATGAGTGTAAAGTGAAACACAACAGAGGCGTCTTGGAAACTTCTGAGCAGTTGGAAGGTGGGCTTCTGTGAGGGGGAGTAGGTACACGTGCACGAGAATAGGGCGAGGACGAGCCCGCCCACAGGCCTCAATTACGTGTACAACGTGCGTTCGATTGGAAGGCAGTAAACAGGTGACGTCACGACGGAATCAAGTTAGCCTGAGATAAAAACCGGATACGAGTCGACAGGAAAATTTAAATTAAAAGCACTTTTATCGCATGAAAAAAACACTGTCACTGCCCTTAATGTGGTGTCCAGGACACCTTTGAAGTAGTTTTTTGTTATAGACAGTGTTCTTACAGTTACTCCCCCCTATTCGCCCTACCACTACCTACAATAATAACAATAAAATTCACAAATTGAATAGAACCCCATTGTGCGCAAGGGCTTTTATTTTGAAACTCTTACGCCGGATAAGCTGTTACGAACCTTTGCTACCTTGCTGCCGCCGCTGGTGTTGAGCCTAGCTAGGGGAGAGAAACCGTAGGAGAAGACTGAATACGTATGATTAAAAGAAATTTAAGCTTGATAAACATCTGGCAACGGAGAAGAAAGAAACTGAACAGGTAGGTGATTTTTTTCCTCTCGTTTCTGTAATTTATACATGCTAGTCTCGGCTCTTGCAAAAGGCTGAAAATGGAGGTGAAATGTGGTTCCATCATGAGGGGGTTGCACACAACACAGAATAAACAACAACAACAACAACAACAGCTGTTGTTGCAGCAGTGGTACCAGCCGTGCAGGAACGTCAATATCACGCAGCGGTAAAACTGGACAGGAACAGTTGCAAAGATACGGTGAACAACGGAGAGCAGTGTCATTACAGAAGCTACAGTTGTTAGCATTGGTAGGTGTCATGCAGCTCTCAGAGGTGGTGGGGGCTGCGACAGTCTGAGCAAAGATTACAGTTTATTATGCGGGTTAAAATGTTTATCTGCTCATGTCTAAGCGTTTGTTAGCGGCCTTCAAATCTACAGACATCACAACCATAAAGAAATTAGAATTTTACTACACTATTAACCCATTTTTGGTCATTGTAGGTATCACCAGCAAATTGGCAACATCTCTTCTCTCCCCTGGCTCTCCAGTGTCTCCAGGATACCACCCCCAAAAAACATCTTAAAGTCACTTAGTGCCTCTCTACCTGATACGTCATAACTTTCTCATCCATCTACATTATTGCAAAAACTACCTGAACACCAGCAAGAAACAAACTTCAGTCTTTCAGACACCACTACAACCAAAGTTAACTTTCAGCGCTACAGTAAGTCAACCTTCAGATCAGTCTGATCCTTAAAACTCATTCATCAGCATTGTCTTATTAGGTAATACACAAACATTAGCACCATTATGGCCTCCATCACCCAGTCATCTGCACCCGAGATCCCAGACAACCACAAAGAGAGCTGGCTAGCACTACTTTCTGCTGCGGAGGCATACTGCCAAAAGTCTGGCTGTGAGCTGGCCATCCTTACAGCCTGTAAGAAGTTCCAGTCCTCAACTGGAGAAGGAGAAGGTGTGAGGAAACGGGAGAGCAGCAGTGCCTTTCCAAGGGAGTGTGATTTCTCCTACAGCGTTTGGGGTCAGGGATTTCTGGCTGAGTCGGCACGCCGCTACATAGAAGACATTGGTGTGCTCCACTCCACGACCATGCTAACAGCCCAAAAGCACACACGCCAGGCTGGGGTAGAGGGAGGAACAAAGCTGACGGTTGACTTGACCTCTGATCCCGGAAACAGAGGGGTGAGTGGACTGTTTGTACTGCTTGCTTCATTGAGGTGTAGGGTAGGAAATTTCACAGCCTAAATGTGTTTGTCTCTCTGCAGAGCTTTACAGGTGATGTAGGAGGAGTGAGTCCCAACAGCAGGCTGTACTCCCAAAGTTACCCGTCTATCTACAGCTCAGGAGGAACAGCTGGCCAAGTTGCTGGGCAGAACATTAATGGAGAGAGGGAGCAGGAGAAGAGTACACTGGAGGCCGAGCGGGGGAGACAGAGGTCTGGGATTGTGGATTTGGAAGAAGAGTGTGAGGATGAGGAAGAGGAAGAGGACATGGATGAGAGGAGACCCTATGGGAATGAAAGTGCTGGTGAGGAAGGATATGAACAACTGTGAGCAGGTTTTTCATTGTTGTTCTGATTTTGATTGTTTTAATTTACATCATGTTGTTTCAGGTGTTTTCTCTATGGACGAGGACTCTCTGTCTCGAGACTGTGAACCATTCTTTGAGTCTGATGGGGAGGAGGAGAGTACTGATGGTATGCTGAATGACAGCAGACCCATATCATATGCACAAATACACACACATTATTTACTGTATCTAAGTGTCTTGCTCTCTCTGTGCAGGTTCACTGAGTGAAGATGCCCCTCCACCATCACGGGGCATGGCAGTGGGTCAGGGTGGGTACTCATCCCGTCATGCCCACACCATGACTATGGCTCGCTCTCTGCCTGTATCCGTGCCTGTGTGGGGCTGCAGAGGAAACAGAGCTGCTCAGGGAGATAGCAACAGTGGTGAACGGGTGAGCACACGTTAGAGGTTTTTAGAATAAATGTATAAATGAATTGACTGTGAAAATCAGCCCTTCTGTGACAAAAGTAGTTGAATGTTTTTGATCAGATGGTAAAACCATCCATGTAGATACAGTCAGTTTCATCGCTTTGATTCAGAGATTTCAAGACTTCCTGAAAAGAAATGGATAATAATAATAAAGACAGGTTGTTGATTTTTAAAAAAAATCTTTTTGGTGTCAGTTGATCCTGAAATATTTCATGTTGTTTGAAGACTGAGACAAAGACACTATTCAGTTTTCAGCACTGATCCTCCAACTAATGGCCATGACGGCGCTGTCAGTTCATGTGACCGTGAAAGTGTGTAAGGTCACACAGCGCAAATATTTTTTTAAAACACTTCTGAAAGTCGGATAACATTTTCTAACGGAATGGACTGCAGTGAAGTAGTGGTAGAAAACATCTTATCCTCTCTGTCTCATTAACCTCTGCTGATCATCCTGTGTGTGTTTGTCTCAGGTGGGTTGTGCTGACCTGGAGCACATTGCTGCCAGCATGAAGGCCCTACTGGTCCCTGGAGCCACTGACGGAACAGAAATGTTTGGGGCCCTGCCTCGACCCCGTCTCAACACAGGAGACTTCTCCCTCAAGCATTGAGAAAGAGAGAGAGACGAGTGAAGCAAGTAAAGAGAGAAAGGGATAGAATCAGAGAAACCTGCAGACAAGTTGTGATTGGAGGAAAACCTGGAATGGCTGGCAAATGTGACGTACAGTATGTGAATCAGTGTAAAAATCTAGTACCTCCATTTTATTTCTCACTAACCAAAATTAATGGCACATACTTTGAGGAGTAAGAAAATGCTGTTATGTGCACTAATAACATTCTCAACACTACCCATCTCCCCACACTGTGTCACAAAACTTTTCACTTCAACTAGCTGCTACACACACCACCACACTACATTAGGATTGGACCTTCAACCGTGTGTGTAGTGACTCACTGCAGTGAACAACAAGGACACTAAAACATGGTGTCTAATACTGACGTTTGCCTTTTGGTCAAATTGCCTGTGAGGTGATAGTATCTTGTGGAACAGCCATCTGCACCTGGTTCACCATTAGCTCTGGTGATTCATGCTAACATGTTAGCATTGAAAGATGTTAGCTTTGTTACATATAACATGCGAAAACTAAATGTTCACCTTCCAAGAGCTGGATGAAAAGTTTGGTTCCACTCTCATGTTCATTATGTGAAGCTAAAATAAAGAGATGCTTAGCTTAGCTTAGCTTAGCTTAGCTTAGCATAGCTTAAAGAATGCAAGCTAAGACTGTAGCATTCGTGGAAAAATTTTTTTGGTACAATTTGTTAACTAAAACAGGATAATAAACACTACTGGTACCTATGATGACAGACAGGAGGCTGACATGAATTGCAATGCCAACCTTGAAAAAAAGTAACATGGACCCGACAATCGTGCTTGACATTAACATAAGAATGGTAGTCTTCAGTTTTCATACATTTGTCTTTATGAGGAGAAGGGAATTCAATAAGACATCAACTAGAGGACCTTGTCATTAGCACACTAATGCTAATTAGCATACTAATGATGTATGATCCCATCATTTATCAGGTGAGATGACCTACAGGCTTGCCGTCGTCCCCACTTTTGTCCTTTATGGTGTAAAAACCAGAGAAATGGTTGACCTAACATGAAGCTTGTGGCTTTTCAAAAAATGTGAGCAGAGGACACCAGCACCTCCTCATAACATTTACCTTTGCCAATGAATGACTGACTGATAGAATGATTGTAAATCAATACTGAGTTATAGGGGATGGTATTGTGTGTTTTTTTTCTTTCTTTTTTTTTTTTGCTCCGTTGAAATGACTGAATGAATGAGAAAGTGACTGTGCGTGAGGAAGAGAGTATTGAGAATTGATTTGAAAGAAAAAAATGTCCATCTCTGACATTAAAAAACAAAACAAATATATGTTCCGTTAAGTACTTTATGTTTCAAATAAAGGAGCAACACCAAGTGACAAGACTACTGTTGTGTGACACTGCAGTGCCACTAGAGGCCTGCAGAGGGGGTCAGTGCTCAACATGAGTAAAAGATTTCAGCTCCAATATGCAGCAACTGATGTCAGTGATATTACTCAACAATAGAATTTATTGATTACATTCAGCACATAAAAAAATACCCTAAATCAGCAGACTCATGCAAAGTTCTCTTGGTTCTAAAAACATACCTGACTATTTTTCTAAGTTAAATACATAAGTAAACAAAAAATAAATCAGTTTGTCTTATAATATTAATCAATAAGGTTTCTTCATGCATCAGAGAAAGCAGACACAATCTACAAGGATGTCACAACTCAAACATTTGATCCCCAAACACTCTGTTTTAATGTACACTACTTGACCCTCTTTGCTACTTTCACATGCTAATTCCTCTATCACTGATCCTTTTTCCGAAGAAGGCAGGAAGAATTCATGCCAATCCAGAACCCAGGGAGAACCTTCTCCTGGAGTTTGGCTTTGAACTTTTGAATCAGACGCACCTCCTTCTCATCCTCTCCCTCCACCAGGAGGAACTTGATAATGCCAGCAGGCTGGTCCACATAAATGCCCATGGTGGAGGATGGGGGGAGCTGGATGTCCACATTCTCGCCATTGTGCCACACTTGATAGCAGGAACCAGACCAGCCGACACCCCAGGAGCCAGCATTTTCCCCGAGGCCAGAGGGCCCTTCCTGACCCTTACGGGGTGCGCTCTCGGCTACCACCCCGATCACCACCCAGCCAGTGTAGTCTACCTCCCAGTACCCTCGATAACCCAGCAGCCCTTCCTTACACAGGACCTAAAGGTGAGAGGAGGTACAGCAGCTCAGACAGTCAGCCAATCAATCAATTGGATGTAACCTGAAGCAGTTTTGTCAGCAGACCAACACTGGGATCTTGG
Source organism: Ambassis agassizii (assembly GCA_036025115.1). NCBI lineage: Eukaryota > Metazoa > Chordata > Actinopteri > Ambassidae > Ambassis > Ambassis agassizii. The sequence goes on from JAVQJX010073414.1 coordinate 12,387, forward strand.
TTTCAGCTTTAACTAAAGGCCTACCTGTGGTGAGTGTTCATATCTCTCAGGCCTGTTGGGATATGGGCAGACTGCGTCTGAGCTACGAGCCACCTTCAGACCACCCTCAGAGATCCAGAGCAGTTTCTGTGCAGTTTTATCATCCATAGATAAGGGGATCCAGTCTGAGAATAGACACGTGCAAAAAGGAGATGGCTTATTGTTTACATTACAGAAGCATTTTCTTCATAACAAGTTTAATTGATATTAAATATACTGTATGTTAATTTGTGGGACTCAAAGGCTGAGCATTAATAAAAAGATATACACCTATATGTAGTAAATTGCATTAATCAAAATGACTAAATATCACCATGGAAACTCAATCAAAAGTTTCTTTTTTTATTGCTAAATTTTCTGTGTGAAGTGTGAAGTTCATATAAATTAAGCATTGACTCATGTGACACTCTTTCTCATTGCTTTGTGTGCAATATTAAAATAA
>JAVQJX010073430.1:0-11242 GCA_036025115.1 Ambassis agassizii
CTTCTATAGATTTAAGGTTTCAATATTTCATTTTGTAAGGTGGGTAATAGTGCAGGTGCTGAATTCAGATGTCAGATGATATATGCTTAAACCCATAAGTGCTGACTGCAGAGAACATCAAGCATTGTGGACATAAATACAGCCAGGCAGCTCCACTCACTACCATCAGCTGTCTGAACTGAATTGGGTTGAGAATGTAAAACTGCACATAATGTAAACACCCTCCTTTGCTTAAAAAAAAAGGAAAGAAAAGACAATATAAAATGTTTGAGCTACAGTATGTATGAAAAAATAGCACTGATGATTTGTGGCTTTCTGTATTATATAATGTATGTCTTATATGTGGAGAACAACATTGATCCTAAATGTAAATCTTATAGCACTTCACAATTAAGACATAAATCAGTTTGTCAGGACAGAAGATCATTGCATTGCCTTCATTTCTGGCCAGTTATCAATCTGATCAGAGAGACAGGTAGAGATGGATATTGTGTCATTTTCTTTCATCCTTTAGCTTTACCACTGAGCACAATGAATAAAAGTAAAATGGCACAGAAATCATATTTCATTAATGGTAAGGTGTGCACAAACATCCCCATGGCCTTGAAAATACTGGTTTGCTTTTGCTGCCATCTAATGTTTGACTTCAGAACACAAACTGCTGGTTAGAGATACAAGTTCACAGTCTGCTCACATTTTGGTTTAATGGTGCTTGATGCTTGTGATGTTGGACCAGTCAGGTGGTGTCGACATGCTGTTTCCCTGATGGTGAGATGAAATGTAATCTGATCATCAATATAAATGGGCAATAAAAGTTATTAAAATTATCCAGATGTTGCCAAATTTCAATAAAATAAATGCTAAACCACCACTACCACTCTGAAAAAACAATAGAAAATACTATTGTAAAGTGCATGAACATGAAACTATTTATCGGTAAACATTCTCTTAGAGACTCCCAAGTTTGACAATACTTCAAATCTTTCGTTTCCTGTGTTGAGCAGAGGTAAACAGGAACCATTACTAATATAAAGGTGAAAGCTGATTTAATAGAACAAAATATACAATGTGTGTCTTTGGCCTGTAGATTCATTAGTGGTTCAAGAACTGAATCTGTTGATGTTTAAATTTAGTCATCCAGCTGGCAGAGACATGCAACTCCACGGTTAATCCAGTGTTTCTGTGGTTTGTCAGAGGGCAACTCGATGGACATGACATAGTTGGTAGAGTGTCCTGTGGTGGACAAGGTACCTCTGCGAGCGCTGGTTTTGTAAACTGGGCATACATAGATGCCTTCATGTAGAAATTTAGCCATTTCTCCTGGCTTAAGCTTAATGATAGGCAAAGAGTCAAAGAGAATCTTGGGCAAAGACTCTCCGATGACCATGTTCTGTCTGTCCCAGCGTGCTCCTTCCATGAAAAGACCCCTAACATAAGCTCCATCCTCTGGCTTTTCATCCATGTGGGTCTCCTTTGTGGTTACCTGCAGCAGACATAGCACACATACAAATATTAGCATGGTGGATCCTTAAAATGATTGAGACTGAAATGTGGTTTGGGTTAGAGATATACCTCAAATTCAAAACCAATGTAGTCGATGGGGATGGTATACTTCCTGGCGAAGTTCTGAGACACTCCAGTAAGAAAAGACTGTGTGAAATAAAAGCCTGAGAGCCAGAAGACTGTAGGTGGGCCTTTATCTATCCAATCCTGTCATGAACATATGCAAGGATATTGTATCAAAATTCACTGAAATAGATTCATAATAATAGCTTGTGAGGTTTTTACTATAAAAACTATAATTTTAATATGTACTGAATTCAAATATGTACACACTACACATATACAGTATGCTAGTGGCCCTGAACTAATTAGTATGCACCACATTCCTCTTCCAGTCATTTTTCCAAGTGTGTCCAAGGACTGTGTGACCCAAAACAATCATAATTCTTACTTGTAAGAACTGTAGTCTGGCTAAGAGATCAGTCACGTAGCTCCCCATCGGCTTGAGAGAGGGATAAGATTTGGCTGCCCACATAGCGGGCACCTTTCCCACCAGCATGCTGTTAAAGACGTTCTCAAGTTCAGAAGACATAACAATCTGTCCCTTGAGAGCTTTGCGGATGTTTACCAAGCTGACACGGACCACATCTGTAAGTCTAACCAAAGGGGGTATGGGAGTGATTATAGGGTTAATGGTAAAAGGATTTCTGAAAACAGCTCAATGGACATGACGCATTTGTTATCTGGTGTAATTGCATGGAATTATTACCTGTTGAAGCGAATGACCTCCTGCCTCAAAACAGTGTTCATGGATTCTTCATACATAACTGGGTATTTATCCATCACCATGTCTATGTCAAAGTTTGCTGGCAGCTTAGACAAAATGTCCTCTGCAAGCTCATCGACGACTTCCTGCAACAGAAATACACAACAAAAAAGACATCAGGCTAGCATAATGGCTCTACCTAATAGATGTATGCATAAGATATAACAAAAGTCTAAGATAAAAGTGAATGTGAACCTGAGGAGACTTAGCCCCACTCCCAGATTGTCTGGGCAGAGTCAGCAGTACTCCATCTAAGAGCTGATTGGTCTCCTGATTATCCTTTGTGATGTCAGCATTGCTATGCAGTCCGAATACACAAGGATCAGCACATATCGGCAGGCCTCGAATGTAGTTAACGTAGGTCTGGAATAAAGGCACATAGGACACTGTTCAGTGCTTCAGGGTTTCTTCACAGCAAAGCTTTAAATACAAGCCTCTGGTTAAATATGAATTTGAATATGAAATTGCAGTCAAACCTGATAGGGGCCATGTGCAGGAACATAATACAGGTCTCCCTCACACAGATGGTAGCACTCCTGCTCTATCAACTCCCAACTATAGAAGATGGACAGAAGCGACACCAGAAGGCGTCTGTCTTTGTCATCTGTAACCCTGCCACCATAGTTGCACTCACCTGAGGAAAAAAACAAAACAAAAAGAGATCATTAAGGCTAGAAAGCTTTAGGCATGAGAGATTTGAGCCATTCATGCAATAACGCACAGGGTGGTGAAGGACAAAAATTAAAAAAAAAAAAATTATCTGCACAGTGATTCAAAACTGACCTGCTGCTATCACCTCGCCATTCATTTTACTCATGTGAACTAATAATATGCTGAGAAAACAGCTACCAAACCCCCACCTGTAAGATATGTGAGGGCCTCCAGAGGAACCTCTTCATATTCATCTAGGAACATCTGCATCTGCCGAATGCTGATTCTCAGATCAGACTCATTAAATTCATATGGAATATTCCAGCCTGGAAAAAAAGAGGTTTGTTGTTATAGTACCTATGTGCCGTTGAAATTTGAAAGCCCAGCTAAGAGACCTAATTAGGTTATGTGTTACATAACACAAATATTACATACAAGAATCACAAATAAGGAAGTACAGATTGTTGCAATTCTTACCCAGAGGTCCAAAGTTCCTCCTCTCCTGCACCAGAGCATGGAAGAAGGTGAGACCGAACAGGAGTTTCTGCCAGACGACCTGTTTCTTGGAGCTGTTGAAGAATTCAGGGTCAGAGATGGGGTGACTCAGGTAGGAGCGCAGCAGATTGGCTCTGATTCCTTTGGGAGGCTCATTAGTCATCTTCAGCCCATTCTGCAGGATGCTGACAGGGAACTTGTCAGATGGGTAGCTTGTCAACCACAACCTGAGGAAAAGAGCATGAAGATGCATGAATTACATACTGAAAAATTCAAGTGTAAGTTGATTCTGTGGAGTCTGTTACCTAAAGCTGTTGTGTGTGTTCTCTGGGGTGATGGTTTCCTCACAGATCCTCTCCAAAGTTGGCATCCAGCTGCTGGCCAGGTGGCAATTCTGCAGAACCACCCAAGTGCCCTCCTTGATGGCTTTGTCAATCATCTGAGCTGCTATCGGTCCTTGCCCTTGACCAAGAGAAATGGTTTGGGTCTTACTGCCCCCCATTTCTAAGTCATCTGCAAACTTCAACAGACCTAAAATGGCAATAACAGATTTTATTTAAGTCAACATCCAAAAAAATATTTGTAAAGGCATTTAGCACATAAAGGAAAGTACCTGCAGTTGGATCAGACCCTGGTGACAGCACAAAGATAAGAGGGGAGCAGCAGTTAGAGTCCTTGTAGCTCCCAGCCAAGTCAAAGGTAGGTGGTTCAATATATGCTTGTCCCATGTTGTCCACTATGAAATCCTGCACTGCTGGAACCAGTTTGTCTGGCCTGAAGCACCTGATGACAACCATTCGGTCAAGTCCCACCAGTTCACTCCATTGGTCAGGCAATTGGTCTTTGTGGGGCTTTCCTGAATCATAAAGATTCTTCCATTTGGAAATGTTGTCTTGGACATGTTCAAAGAATCCCTTCAGGTTTGGTAGTTTGGAGGCCCTGACAATCTCTGACCAACATTTTTCAGATAGCCACTCTGGAGCAGGGTTTGGATATGGATTATCTAAAGCAATTCCACCGGTTAAGAGAAAACGCCAGACTTGATCATCAATGCGGCCTTTACCCTGCATGATGCCAACAGTCAGCAGAAAAGAAAAAAGCAGCTTATCCTTCTCAAAAAGTGAGCGGCACACATTGTTGTAGATGCTGAGGGTAAAGTGCTTAACAATGTTGTTGATTCTTTCAGCCACATCATCACTCTTAACACTGTTGGCAATTGAATAAAGGTAGAGGTTTATGAACCAAGTCAGGGAGTACTGGTACATAGGTTCAATGTTGGCCATTTCTGAGATACAGAAAAACAAGATGGATGAGTGCTCAGCCACAGGACGGTAGCCCATACGAGTGTCATCAATCTCTTTCTCTGTGACACTGGCAATTTTTTGCTTTTCAGAGATCTTCTCTGAGAGTACTTTGGAGGATGACAACACCTTAATGGCAGTCTCATCTTCCAGGATGTTCCCCTCAGAAGAGGACAGCACCTCCAAGATTTTATCTTCAATTTCCTTCAGCTGCTTGTTGTTGGCAGCACTCTCCAGTATTAGCTGGTTCTTTTGCTCCTCCAGTTCAGGTTTCTCCTTGGCTGCTACAAGCCCTAAAAGCTGGTCCTGTAAACCCTGTGGGGTGATCATAAAATTTAGCAGACAGACTTTGACAGCTACTTCAGGGAGGTAGTGAGGATTCCTTAGTCCAGTGGTCATGTAGAATAAAAAGTCTTTAGAATATTCCACAATATTCTCGCCTATTTTCATGTACTCTACACCCTGCTGTTTGAAGGTCTGCTTCAACAAGACTGGCTCCAGCACTGGATCAAGTTCCTCTCCAACATTCTCCAAGAGAACCGGGGTCCCAAACTGGATGCTGTTCTCTAAGACACGAACATAATTTCCATCTGACATTTTGATAACGGCAAGATTATTGGCCTTCTCCATGTTCTTGACCCATTTGTTGGCTTGACCTTGAGGATCGATCATTAGAGGCCACCGGCGGGAATTAAACACAATCACACCATTGTCCGTGGAAAAAGAGTCCACTGGCAATCCAGCAATCTGCCATGCTCTGATGGCCACCTGGTTACCCAGAGTGTTACTGAGGGTGAAGTCCTCAGAGCAAGGAATCTTTTTCTCTTGGCACACAAGGTGCCACTGCTCCTGGCACTCTATACGGTAATCAACAGTAAAAGCTCCAAGGTAAGATACAGTTCCAGAGGAGAGGAGTATGTCACCTGTCAGATTAGTGTATCTGTGGAAGGAACATGACACGATCAAACCTCAAGAACACCATACCATACATCAGAACTAACAGTGACAATGAATAAACACTTTAACATACCTAATCCCAAGTTGTCTTGCAGCCTCTGTCCACCTGTCCTTTTCCCCACCCAGACCTCCAATGAGCTTCTCTGCCCGGATCAGTTTCTGAGAACACAGCTCAATGTTGTCCTCCAAGTCTTTCTTCTTGCTCATCATAGCTGCCAGATCATCATTCAAGCTCTGCAACCTGTCCACAACTTTTTTCAGCTCTGCTTGTTTCACAGCCAACTTCTCCATCTGAACAGCCAGCTCATCCTCAGCCAGCTTCAGTCTTGCCTTCTTGGGGGCTATCTCCTTGGCAACACGTTCATACACCTCCATTGCTCGCACCCATTTACAGAGACCCTCACAGGCTGAAGACACATTTTTGATGACCGAAGGCTGAAAGTCAGGATTGTCAATGAACTTATCTCTGATTTTCTTGATACATGGAGCAGGAATATTGTCTCTGTCATATGTTTTGAGACTTTCCAAAAACTTCAAGTCTCCTAGGAGCTTCTTAGAAGGGCCCCAGAAGTCCTCTATCATCTTCCCTGCAACATATTTCAGCAGTATGAATCTTTGAAATACTTATCTCCATACCACTGACAAAGTTGTGATCTTACCTGAACCACTAGGATCAGGTTTTCTCTCCGGTTTGATGCCCTTCATGACACAGATGGACTCCATTACCAACTTAACTGGACCTGGTGGGTTCTGCATAGACTTAACTACTTGGATATCTGAAGGCTTCAAAGTGTCCAAGGCTGATAGGGCAGCCTCCAGTGCAGGCATTGCTTTTGCTAAGTCTCCCTCACACTCATCCTGAAAAACAAGCGTGTCAAAGCATCACTTCTAAAATGTGTAATTGCTCCTGACAATTTGCATGCTCTACCTTGATGGCTTGAGCAGCAGCTGCTGCCTCATTAGCCACTTTCTCATCTGCAGACACAAGTTCTTTTTTAGCATCCACCTCCACCGTTTCCCCCTCAATCTTAACCATCATCTTATCAGTCTCAGCTGAGGTCTGGATAAGTTCTGGCTGCAAAGCAGTCAGCTCTCGCTGCATCACAGCTACCTGTAGATACAAGGTAGGAGCAATACAAGGTAAGTTAAGTTTTAATATCTTAAATTTACTCTGGACATGGCAAGGCAAGGTTGCCCGAGGTTACCTGAGATGCAGCAAACTCCAGTTTCTCAAGACCAACAATATAACGGTTCTGTGTTGTGTTTACTTCGTTCCTCTTAAGTTTGAGCAGAGTCTTGAAGGTAAGAATGAGTTCAAGGTAGGACGTGGGCGTGACATAGTTGTGTCTTCGTAACTGAGAGAAGTACCTTTCAGACAATTCTCTGACACTTGTCTGGAAGGTCTTGCACATCTCTACAACCCTTAAAGATAGGAAAAAAGCCAAAAAAATGTAAGTAAATGACACACACAAGTTACATACATGCTGATGAGGTGAAAGAAGACATGTTTTTGTATATAAGATTTTCTTACTCCAATCTGATATCACTCTCCATCTCCACATCCTCCAGGAACTTATGGGCCACCATTTCCAGTGCATCGTTTGGCCATGCATGGAACCAGTCAATTGTGCAGCAATTGATAAGGGAGGGGAACATCCTAAGACGGTTCCTGAATGCGTCACCTATGGGACTCATGGCTGTCAAATAGGGAATATTTCAGTTATATTTACTCCATAAAGTCGCATTCTAAGTGGAGATATACAGAGGCCTACCTAGCACAATGTGAAGGTTGGCCTTCACACGGTCAATGAAGTAGTTGTACATTGAGAGGGGTGTTGAATCAATCTTTTTGCCTTCAATCCGTGCTATCCCTTGCATTTTATCAATGATGTCTGCACGTTCATCTGCAGCAAATATATTAGGTACATCACCTGTGTTGAGCAGCATGTTCACATCTTCAAGCATGGCCTCATCCTTGATTTGGCTGTCAGTGAACAAAAACACAAGACTCTTTCCCTCGATGCCTGCTTTTAGCATTATTCTTTTCAGATCCTCACGCCAGTCCGACATGCTATAGTTCTTGGTCAGCTCAATTTGGAACAGTACATAATCATTGATGAAAGTGCCCAGCTTAGTGGTGCTTTGCCGCCCCGAGCCACCGATTCCTACCAGAAGAAGGTGACCATTGTCTTGTTTCAGCACACGGCAGATGCGGGAAATGTGCTCAATGGCGAACTTGAACATCACAAGGGACATAGGAGCTTTGCTGCAGTTGTTGTACTCATTCAGGTAGAACTCCATCACTTCTTGTAAGGCATGCAAGTCTGTGATCTCATCATATGCCCTGGTGTCAGAATCAGGTTTGGCATAGTCACCAAAGAACAAGCTACGGATGTTCTCATCAACTACTTTGCCATCTGGGCTGAGGTGGCTCAACAGCTAGACAAACATGGGAGAGGTTTAGAATGCAGCACAAAAGGACAAGCTTTATATGTAGTGCTGAAAAACAGTTGTTTAAATGAATTTGCACCTTTTCCAAACTCTGCTTAAAGACGTTTGAGGTTTGCTCTTTGACAATAATAAAAAATGTTTCCTTGTCTTTGTCATCGATAAGCCGATCATAGAAAACACGGTAAACCTCATGAATCCACAGGCGGATCAGTTTATCCCCATCCTGACAAAATGGAAACAAAATAATATATGAAAAAAGAAGAATTCAGAACAATTAATTAAATCTCTCCCTGTTCCACTCCAACCTGCATGTGTGTGTGAGGAGTTAGGAGTACACCTCGAATCACTCGAGCAAAGTCTCTTAGGTTGAAGATGTAGTGGGACTTAGATGGAGTTGGTAGGAAGCTGTCCATAGTATCCTTATAGACAGCCATGGTGGCCTGTATCATGATCTTTGATAGCCTTGACAAAAGAAAAAAAAACATTTTTTTTCAAAAAGATAATCATGCTGCAATATCCAAAAAATGCATAAACTTACCTGTAGAAAGAGGCATCAAACCCCTTTCCAAAATGCCAGTCAGCAATGGAGCTAAATATCTTAGTCAGTGTCTCATCATCAAAGGAATCAATTGAGATGATATTCAAGTGGCGAGAGAAACGGCCTAGTTTCAAATATTTCAAATATTTTGTTAGTCATGCTAAACCCCATTAAGCTCAGTTTCTCCACACAGAATACTTATTTTTTGACATACCTGTAATGTCATTCTTTCCACCACCAGGAGGCCCCATTGCTGACATAAATAGAACATCTACTATGTTCAATCTGGAGGTGTCTTTCTTGTCGTACCAGTGGTGGTGGTCAATCCACTGTCTTAACAACTCAATTGGAGGCTGGGCACCATAGATTTCTTTAGCTGGCATGTTCAGATCATCTGTGATGAGGTATTATGTAAAGTGTAAATGTCTGAATATGTAATATCATAATTCTTAAATCCTGTAAATACTGTAATTATGTGCGTCTTTACCAACAAAAACGACACACTTCTTTCCCACAGGTGGTCCAAACACGCCCTTCCTTCTTCGGTCCAATTTCGCCAAAATAATGTCTTGGGTCTGATTTGCTGAGGTGCGTGCTGAGAAGTTGATGCAGTTTGGTGTATATTGCTCTTTGGGCATCTTAACCAGGAAGCTTTTATTGATGACAGATTTGCCAGTGCCTGTGGGTCCCACAAACAGCATGGGTATTTCATGTGCCAGGTAAGTACGCAGGAAATAAAGTTGACGTGCTGTCTCCATAGTGGGAATGATGAGATCTGACACCTGATAAGGAAAAGCAGTTTCAGGGAACATGGTATCTTTAACAGCAGTAACATATGAGACATAAACACTCTCACATTGGCTCCTGGTGGTATGACTGTCTCTTCTTTTGTGACTGAATCAGTCCAGACATTCCATTGTCCTTGTCCATTCTTATTGAAGTAATAATCATAGACAGTGCCTGCAAAACCACAAGCAACAATTGTAAAATAATTACATTAAACAGCAGTTCCTTAAATTGTAAAAATAAATATATCACATAAATATATCAGCCAATAAAAAAAATGTAACCTCTTTCTGGGAAGATGTTGTTTTTTTTTAGTGGGATATTCTTGGGTCGAGGATGCTCATCATCCATGCCTGTGATCAGATTGCGGTAGAAGACATCAAACTTCTTACGACTGTTTCCAATTATGGTCCCACCCAGAGACCATACGACTGCGAATAGAAAGAGACCCTGCAGCCACAGGGTTATCTGCTGGCTGGACATTTTTTGTGCATCATCTGGTGTAGAAAATTCATCTGGTAGTGAGAAGAAGATTAACACGTATTACCAAATATATATACATTGATCAATCAGTTAACAACCATGTGACTCTGACTGACCCATCAGGCAGGTGTACAGCTTCATTAGACTAAAGGCCAAGTGGATGGGAGTTGTCTGCACCATAAAACGACATTCTCTATATATGAAGTCCAGACAGGGCTGAACTAACCAATCAAAGAGGTCCATGATCTGAGTGAATACAAAAATATATCCCATCATTGAGACATTAAACACAATCTATTAAATCCTTTGATTAGCCATCAGAAGATGCATGTTTGTAATCTCACCAGCTGCCTGTGTTCAGTAGTCAAGCTGTCAGGTAGAGTGTTCATATAGGAATCTCTTAAAGGAGACCAGCCAAGCTGTTGAGGCTCCATGTAGATCATACCGCACCTTCAGGTAGAAATTCAAAACCACAATAACATCAGTATTTATGTTTTCTATTTACATTTATAAGCATTGCAGTCTATGTTTCGTTGCTTACCTACTGACAGTAGCTGGAGAGGCTTGCTCCAGGTCTGCAGGTTCAAAAATCAGGCTCATCTTTGGACTCATTTGGATTATCTCACCACTCATCAGACAAAGCTGTCACAGATGCCAGAGTTGGAAGAGCTCTTGTTAAAGGTTTTTAATTCGGGCAAATCTATCTTTTATAATCTAACAAAAGAGACTTGAAAAAGGCCCGTACCTTCTTGTTGTCATCCAATACTGTATTCATATTCTCAATCCAGACTGCATCAATTGGCCCATCAAAGATAATCCACTGTCGATCCTCTGAGGTAGATATGGCCTGATCTCTGAAGGATGTTGCCAGGACACCATCTGACCACTCATGGCTGACTGGATCAAAGCAGCCATACAGTTGGCCCATGGTGATGGCCTTGGGGTTGATGATGCAATAATTAACTGCAAATTCCTCCATTAGATTGGCTAAAAAGAGAGAACATAATAAATACACACATTGGTTGTTAAGGCACTGATAAAAAAATGTAAATAAATGCTACCTTTGTAAAGGTCTCCAAGTGCTGCAGCAAGAACTTTGTAGGCAGAGGTCTTTCCTCCTAGAGGGTCTCCTACTATCATAAAACCATGCCGTACCAACATCATCTCATACACCTACACACAATCATACAATTAAAACCTGAACACATTTGTGACTGTTAAGTGTTACATCTGACATTTGTCTTCCTCAAT
>JAVQJX010073451.1:0-11809 GCA_036025115.1 Ambassis agassizii
ACTCTTAGATCTCTAATGTAAGTTTTTCACAGTCCCTCCCACAGGGGGACAGTTAGCCCATAAATATCTGTTTCCTCACCAAAAGTTACTTTAGAACTGATGAAGCTGCTTGGATAAGCCGTGAAACGTCTTCAAGAAAACTCTACAAGTCCAGATGCCTTGATTCAACTCCTTTGAATACAGATTAGAAATTAATTTCTTGTAAAAATAGACATGAAATGTAACTTTTGACCCACGTGTACTTTTATTTATTGAAATCTGAACAGACACAATTTAATCAGTTATGCCTCTTGAGGTGCAATAACTAGTCTGAAATGTTACAATTAATCTGTTGGTACATATAAAAAAAAAACAGTTAAGAAAAATGGATTGAAGCGATTTTTAAAAGCTATAGTGGAACTTTTTTTTATTATGTTTGACCAGATTACACAGCAGCAAAAATGTAGATTGAAAATCTTGCCCTTGGGCGTCTCTATCTAGCCTCAGTTTTATGTCAACGTGTCAGACTGTCTCTGTGGCTGACTGATTGTTTTGTAAGCTTTATCTTATATTAGCTGCCTGATTGTGCATACAAAAAAAGCCACCATTTTATCACACAAGTGCTGCAGAGTTAGGAGTTATGTGTCCGCCATTATTAAGGTTTTTTTCTTACGTACAGAAGGTGTAAAACCACGTTTATTATTTGTTCTTTTTAATGTCCTCAGAGTGCCAACTTTATGTTCAGCCGTCTGGCTACAGTCCTCCAGGAGCTCTCTGGAGAAGAGGGCCCAGATGGAGACCCACAGGTGAGAGACAGCAGCAGATAATATAATGATGTATGAGCAGAAGAATGGAAACGCACAAGCTGACAATAAAAAGGAGCAAAAGATTAGTTTATACAGGCGTCATATCAGGACATAGATATGTAAGAACTGTTTGTCACATAAACAGGTTTGTCTACATGCTCATTGCCAGAATTTGAATTGGTTTTCTTGCTCCAGGGCGAGCTCGTGCCACAGCTCCCTGCCAGTGAGGACCTTCCTGTAGCGGACTCTGAGGTACCTGAGGACGCCATGGAGAGGCTGGCCCACCTTGAGCAGCTAGTGGTCCAACTCAAGGAGCTCATTAGAGACAAAGACACACAGCTGGTACAAAAGGACACTGAACTGACCAACAAAGATGCACAGCTCAAGGTAAATTCTAACATATATGTGTGATTATTATTATTTTCTGTTTTTTTGTGCACGTTTTGGATGAATTTTTTTTTGTTTAATTCCTGCAGAGTGAAAAAGAAGAAGCTGAGGCTCGCTTCACCAAACTTAAACTGCAGGCTAAAGCCAAGATGGCTTCTCTCAACAAACAGATCTCTGAGTTAAAAGGACCAGGAGGAGCAACGGTGAGTTTTTATTCTTCTTTTACACACTGTTTTAAGACTCATCTCATGATATTTAATATACTGTCTTATTTTTTAACCTCTGTTAGAGTCCAGACAGCTCTTTCACAGCAGGATCTGGTGCTGCTGTCGAGGAGGAGCTCCAAGAACTGAAGAACAAGCTGATCGAAGAAGAAGCTAAAAGCAGAAACCTGACGGAGCGACTCCAGTCCACCGAACAGCTGCTCCAAGAGAAGGAGTCTGCTCATGCTGAACAGGTGAGCACTTCTCTCTCTATCTGTGTTAATTTGATGGTAATGTTCTCGCTGAGCGTTTGTGTGCTTTCCTGATCAGCTGCGGGTGCTGCAGGCCGTCGTCTGTGAGAAGGATGTGCACTTCCAGGAACAGATTCAGAAACATGAAGAGGAGCTGCTGAAAGTCACGACACAGTCTCAGAATGACAGTGAGCTCCAGCAGGTAACAGGATATTTACATATATATATATATTAACATAATATTTATCAATATTCGATTGCTTCCTCTGACATCTGTTGAACCAGAGCATGCACAACAAGCTCCATATAAGGACATGCTAATCATGTAGCATAGCTCAGCGAAAGTGCTATAAAGACCTGGTCCACCTACACAGTTCAGGTACCAAGCATGTAGCAAAAACATGCTAACAGTGTAGCTGACAGTCATCCTGCTTCATTTCTCAGAGTGTTTATCTGCGGCCATGCATTACACTCCCTCTGTCGTCCTCCACAGGTTCTGCGTGCAGCTCAGCAGCGGTGTGAGGAGCTCCAGGAGGCCTTAAACTCTCGCTCTCAGGTGCTGGAAATGCTGCAGCAGGAAGTGAGCAGCGCTGATCAGCAAAAACAGGTACAGATCCTGTTCAGCAGCTTAAAGCATGTTGGTTTTGAGATTGTCTCTGAATATAGACAGACACTGAAAGCATCCAGACACACCCTAGATGGCAGTGTATTGTTTGAGTCATGCAGAACACACCCACACATCTCATCTGTGTCTTTGTGCTCAGATCCTGACTGCTCAGTTCAGGCAGATGGAACAGGAGCTGGCTGAGTCCATAAAGCTGAGAGAGGAGCAGGCCAGCAGGGCTGCTGCAGAGCTCGCAGCTCTCGGAGGCAGCCTGGAGGCCCTGGAGGAAGAGAGGAGAGCTGAGGTGGCGAGGCAGGAGAGCGAGCTGGCCTCTCTCAGAGAGGCAGAGCGCGTTAGTGAGGAGACTCTGGAGAGGGAGAAGACGGAAGTGTCCAGATTGGAGAAGGAGCTGACTCTGATGAAACAGGCTGAGGCTGCAGGCATCCAAGCAAGCAGGGACGCTTCAGAGAGAGACAGGGCGGAAATCGCTCGGCTTGAAAGTGAACTTGCATCCATGAGAGACGCAGCTGTCCATGAGAAGTCAGAGCAACTGGAGAGAGAGAGAGAGGAGAAAGAAGAAATGCAGAAAAAGGCTGAGATTGTGGATGAAATTTGGAGATGTCTAAGTTCAGACGAAAGTCCTGCTGACCCGTCCCTGCTCCTGGACGCCGTACAGTCAATTACAACACAACTGACAAAACTGAAAGACGAATCCAGTGAAAGAAAGGAACGCTGTCTGCATCTCACCCAGTCTATAGAAACCCTTCAGGGTATGAGCTTTTTATCTGGAGTCTAAGTATGTCTTTTTATCAAGCCACTGACTAACATGAACATCTGATTTTTTTTTTTCAGATGAACTGGACAAAAAAACTACAGAACAAGAAGAGTCTGCAGCAAAGATACAAGAGCTGGAGCAGCACATCGTCGCGGTCAGTGCTGAGTCAGACACACAGCTGCTAATGTGCAGGAAAGAAATAAAGGCAAACAACGTCCTAACAGCAGGACTTTGCATGTCTGTATCATCTCCTTCCTGCTCACAAATGCAAATTAATCAAAAATGGCACATTGTTCTAGGTTTTAAAAGATTTGTGTTTTGTAAATGATGTCTTAAAATAGAGCGCTTAAACTCCCAGAGGTGAGGTTTGGACATGATCAGCAGATTGTTTCACTTGAGAAACGAGCTTCAAAAGCACAGCAGTGACTGCCATCAGCTCATCTCTGTAAAGCTTTAAAGTCTTTGCACAAAGTTTCCTCTCTGTTCACAAGGTTCTAAAAAAAAGTTGTTGTCAGACAACCGTGTCTGTTAAAACACAGTTTGACCGCTCTGATCCTCTGAACCCGTTTGGGGTCACAGAGCTTCAGTTCAGTCGGGACAGGTGACAACGCAGACAGGACAGAAGCAGGGTCACACAGCAGACAGACAGACAGACAGACAGAGTAAAACTGCAGCGCGAGGAAGGCAGTCTAATCCCTTCTGCACTGATCCACTGTTATGACCGGCTGAGCCGACCTTCATTTCATACGTATGCAACACAGATTTAAAACTGGCGCAACAATCATATCTGTGTGTTTCAAGGATGAAAGTTTTAACTTTAACTTTTTTCCGTCCAGATTTCAGACAGAAGTGATGTGGCAGAACCATTACAGGGTTCATCTGAAGCTGACAAAGGTACACATAACGCACAACCTTTGTGTGAAGCTGCATATTTTTACAGTTTGATTTCCTGAATGACAAAACAATCAGCATGAACTCTGTTTTTTTTTGTTTCCTTCCTTTCGCAGCACACATTCTGACACTGGAGCAGCAGCTGATAGAAAAAGACAACGAGCTGCTTGCCTTGCGGGAATCCCTCATCCTCGCTACGACACAAAGCTCCAGCGAGGTCACATCCAGTGAAAACTATGATCAGACCCCAGATCAAGATCAGGATGCCAGTACAACTCCTCTTAATAGCTCTGCAGTTTTCATGGAGGACACACAAGAAGAAGAAACCACCCTAGTTGCTGAGGACACATCTGTCCTGTCCATTTCTGCTGGTAATGAGAGCAATCCAGAGTTGATTGGACAGTCTGAATCCCCAGAGGAATCCAAAGGGACATCCTCAGATGAGATGGTGGCCAGCAGCGACTCAGAGGTGGCGCACAGTAGCTGGACCCTCCTGGAGGCTGTGAATCAAGATGGAGGTCAGGAGTGGCCCTCCATCGTGCAGGACTTTAACCAGTCATGGGTGGCGACAGGCATGGAGCAGGAAACCACCACAGTCCAAGTGGAGTCTTCCTCTGTCCTCATCAGAGAGACGGTTCAAGTTCAACTTACTCAGCAGAGTTCATCCTCCACAGACGTCACACAGTCCAGTCAGGTCTTTGCTCAGGCCTTAGCGGAGGAGCTCCAGAAGAGGTACAGTGAACTTTTAGCTGAGCTGCAGAGGCTCCGAGACGCAGCTGCTGACTCACAAGAGAAAATTAAGCGTCTAGAAGAGGAAACAGAGTCCCTCACTGTGGCAAAAGAAGAGGCAGAGTCCCGGACCAGGAGTCTTACAGAAGAGCTTGAATCAGTCAGGGAGGAGCTGCAGGTCCACTCCCAACAAAACAGCTCTGTGGTGGAGAAGCACAGCGTAGAAATGCAGCTTGTAGAAGAACAGATAGACATCCTGAGCACTGCAAATAAAGCCAAGGAGGAGAAGATCCAGGCTCTGCAGACAAACCTGGAAATGACTCAGCAAGCTCTCTCTGAGCAGGAAGGACAGGCCAGGATGCTGAGTGCTCAGCTAGAGGACAGAGAGCTCCTCTCCTCTGAGCTGGAAAGGAGACTTCGGGACATGGAAAACAGCATATTGGAGTACTCCCAGACATCAGGTCTCCATGATGAGACTCTGTCTAAGAAGGACTCGGAGATCAGCGAGTTGCAGCTTCGACTCAGCCAGAAGGAGCAAGAGATGATGGAGCTGAATGACAGCATGTCTGCTAAACTCCATCAGGTAGAAGAGGAGAAGGTCGAGATAGACGGTGAAGTCAGTAAACTGAAGGAGCAGATCGTCGAACTGGAGAAACACAAAGGGGCTCGTGATGACTCGCCTGCTGACGAGCTCACAAGTGTACGTAAAGAGAAAGAAGTTCTGGAAACGCAGCTGACAACTGCAAAGAAGAAGCTGCAGGTGGCACTGGTGCAGCGCAAAGAGCTCATGAAGAAGGTTTCCGAGTTTGAGGAAGAAGCGAAGAAATGGCAGAATAAGGATGAAACCACAGCGGGAGGACTTCCTGAAAACATCCCAGAGGAAGAAAAGCCAAAAGGACACGAGATTCAGGAAATGGAGGCTAAACTCCAGGAGCTTGAAGAAGCCTTAAGATCCAAAGATGACGAAGTTGAGACACTGAAGCAGAAAATGAACCAACAGGATCAGGTTCTTTCTGACGCGCTGGCACTGAACAGGAGGCTGAGTGAAGAAAGCTCTCAGCAGGTTTCCCCTGAAACGGCGGCGTTACAGTCACAGGTGGCCTCTCTTGAAGCAGAGTGTGAAACGCTTCAGAAGAAGGTTCAAGAGGCGCAAGAGTCCCGCAAGGAAACGAGCCGCAAAGCCAAAGAAAAAGATCGACACCACCGTGAGCAGCTGAAGCAGCAGAAGGAAGAATACAGCGAGCTGATGGCGCGCTTTGAGGTCCAGAGCGGCGAACAAGACGCTCTTCTTAATAAACTGAGAGAGCTGGAAGAGAAGACGAGTGCTGAGAGAGAGGAGCCGGAGCATGGAGGGGATAGTTTGGAGAAGCCTGCAGCAAATGATTGGGTGCAGGAGGACTGGGTGGACTTTGCTACATCTGAGACGGATTCATCACAACCACAGTCCAGCGATCCGGCTCCTGCAGAGACGTCTGAATCAGGCTCTGCACAGGCGGAGGAGTCTGTGAACGCTCTCAGAGAGGAGATCCAGGCTGTGCGGGAGGCAAATGCTGATCTGGACAGACAGCTGCAGGAAACTCAAGCCAGACTGTCACTGAAGGAGGCTGAAGTTCTGGATTTGAGCAAAGAGCTCCAAACACTTAGAGAAAAGGAAAATCAGATTGATGCACTGTCAGAGGAAATGAATGATCTGAGAGAAAAGCATCAGCAAGCGGAGTCGTACGCCGAAGCCCTAAAAGCAGAGATGGAAGCTGCAGCAAAGGCAGCATCTGCACATTCAACATCATCAATTGCATCCCTTCAGGCTGAAGTGGAAGATTTCAAGCAGTTCCTCGACAACAAGAACCAGGAGATAACGGAGCTCAGTCAGCAGCTGAGTGAACAGAACTCACTCATACACTCAATGCAAGACACAGTGGCTCAGAAGGATCAGCTGATCGCTTCTTTACAGGAAGAACTGAAGACTGAGCAGGAAAAAACTCAGAAGGGAGAAGCAGAGGAAGACGGCGAGGCAAAGATCCAGCAGCTTCAGCGCAAACTGCAGGCGGCTCTGATCTCACGCAAAGAGGCCCTCAAAGAGAACAAGACCCAGAAGGAGCAGCTGGCATCAACTGAACAGACCATAGCAGAGCTGCAGCAGAAGATTGACGCAGCAGAAGATGAGCTGGAGAAGCTGAGAGCTGAAAGAGTTCGACTGATCAATGAGGTTGACCGGACTTTACTGGAGAACCAGAGTCTTGGATCTTCATGTGAGAGCCTCAAACTGGCAATGGAAGGCATAATCCATGAGAAAGACGCCTGTAAGAGAGAGGTGGAGCTGGCAAAAGAGGAGGCTAGCCGAACGTGCAGAGAGTGGGAGGAGAAGGTTCAAGGCATGAAGGAAGAGTACGAGACTCTGCTCAAGTCTTATGAAAATGTGAGCGACGAGGCAGAGCGGGTGAGACGAGTCCTTGAGGCGGCTCGACAGGAGAGACAGGAGCTGGCAGCCAAGGTGAGGACTCATGAGGCTGCGAAGCAGGAAGCTGAAAGACAGGCGGAGGAAGCGCAGAAGGAGGTGGACACAGTGAAAGAGAAGATGAGAAAGTTTGCCAAAACAAAGCAGCAAAAGATATTAGACTTAGAGGAGGAGAATGAGAGGCTGAGAGAGATGCAGGAGAAGCCTGTGAAAAGAGGAGAAGATGAAGCTCTGAAAGTTGAAGTCCAAGAACTTCAGGAGGAGGTGGGAGCTCTGAAAGCTGAGCTGGAGGCTGCAGAGGCACAAAGAGACTCTTTGGCCGAACAGGTTGAGGAGTTGAGGGAACAAATAGCCAATGTGGGAGAAAGAGAGGCTGAAATTTCAGGTGTGGTCGGAGAGGTCGTCACTGTGCGTCAGTCAGAAACTGTCATGACAGCAGCAGCACCGGCTGGGAGTCCACATGAGGACAGAGCGAGCGCTCCAACAGAGGCTGCAGATGATCAGATAACTGCAGCATCTGCAGAACAAACACAGTCACTGCCGAGCAAAGGGAAAGAAAAAGCATTAGAAAGTAAAATGAGGGAGATGGAGGCAGCTGTTAACGCAGAGAGGGAGCTGTGGCGGGAACGGGAAGCTGAACTCACAGCTGAGTTGGCCTCTCTTCAACAAGATCTGCAGGAGAGCAAAGAGAAGGAGATTCTGACTCCTTCTTTAGAGACGTGCCTTCAGGAGAGCAAAGACAGAGAAAAGAGCCTAATTGAGGAGTCTTCAAAGAGGGAAACCCAGTTCAAAGAACTCCTCAAAACCCTTGAAACTGAAAAAGATAACCTGGAGGAACGCTTAATGAACCAGCTGGCTCAGCTCAACGGGAGCATCGCCGGGTATCAGCAGGAGGCAGCGGATCGCCGTGAGCATCTGGCCGAGCTGCAGCGGGAGGTGGAGAGGCTGGAGAGGGAGCGAGCTGAACTGGAGGCCGAGGCTCGAAGCCAGAAGGACCGCGCTGCCAGGCTGGAGGAGGACATGAGGCAGGCGCAGCGAGAACGAGCCGAAGCCGAGGCCGAGTCTGGGAAGCAGAGGGAGCTGGAGCAGCAGCTGAGGTCCGCTCAGAGGGTGAAAGAAGGCAGCCAGAGCCGAGCGCGTCAGCTGGAGGAACTGCTGAGGGAGAAGCAGCTGGAGGTCCGACAGCTGCAGAAGGACTGCATCAAGTACCAAGAGAGGATCAGTGAAGTGGGTCGAGAAGCGAAAACTCTGCAGCTCAGCCATGACGAGCTCAGCAGCAAACTCGAACAATCCCAACTGGAGACTTCCAAAGCTCTGGAGGAACTGAAGAGGACTGAGGCAGAGCTGGTGAGCTGTAAATCCCAACTGGGCGAGACACAGACACAGGCGAGCGAGGCCTTAGCTGCAAAAACATCCATCGAGCAGAGCCTCCAGCAGAGAGAGGCCATGTTGAAGGCCGAGGCTGAGCAAACTCTGGACTCTGTGAGATTCAGGCTGGGAGCTGAGCTGAAGAAGATGGAGCTGAGGCTGGAAGAGGCCTACAGAGAGAGGGAGAAGGAAGAGGAGGCGACCCTGGAGGTCAGAGCGATGGCTGAAGGAGCTGAGAGACGAGCCCAGGAGACGCAGGCCCGTCTGGATGAGTCTCTGGCCAGGTTAGCTGCATTCTCACGCTGCATGTCGTCACTGCAAGATGACCGGGACAGAGTCTTGGATGAGGCCCGGCAGTGGGAGATGCGTTTTAACAGCTCCCTGCAGAGTAAGGAGGCGGAGGTTCGGGAGGCTGAAACACGAGCAAAGGAACTAGGAGAACAACTTCAGAAAGAATCTGCACTGAGAGAGGAGCTTGAGATTTCAGTTAACAGGTAGAACCATGTCTGAAATCTTTGACATTTTTGTTTTAATGAGTGGAACTGAACAAATGTTTGTCTTTCAGATTAGAGAAAGCAGATCAAGACTGGCAGCTGAGACTAGAAGAAGAACAAAAGAAAGTCACAGAGAGCCGTGCTGCTCTAGAGGAGGAGAAGACGAAGCTCCAGCAAACTGCAGCTGAGTTACAATTGGCCCAAAATGAAGCCAGCACTCTGAAAAACGAGGTGGAGAGTCTCCAACAGAGAAGCCGGGCTCTGGAGGAGGCTGTCGGTAGGCTGCAGGGTGAAGTCGACCAGGCCAGGATGGAGCTGAGAGAGCGGGAAGCAGAAGAGAGACGACTGTGTCTGAACTTGGAGCAGCTGGAGACAGACCTGCGATCCTCCAAGGCCTTCACAGAGAGCCTGCAGGCTGAGTTAAACGAGAAGGAGAGGAGGGAGGTGGAGATGCTGGGGGAGAAGGAGCACGCTGTGGCTCAGGTATGTTACAGAGAAACCATGTGGGAAATACTGGATGACACATTTCTCATCATCTGTTTGGTTCTCAGGCTGCGGATGAAGCCAGAAAGGAAGCAGACAGCCGTGCACAACAGGCCGAGGAGGAGCTGGAGCAGAGAAGAGGGGAGGTGCGGGATCTGGAAGAGAAGCTGAGGAAGGCAGAGGAAGAGAGCAACAACAGAAAAGCCAAGCTGGACTCCTTCATGAAGGCTATGGGCTCTTTACAGGACGACAGAGACAGAGTCCTCAACACGTACAAGCAGCTGGAGGAGAAACATCTGCAGGTAATGTGAACTGAATGTTTTACAAAATTTTAGTTTTTTATCATCCATTAAAAAACTTTGCTGCCTCAGGTGATGATGGAGAAGGATGGTTTGATCCAAGAGGCGGCGGGAGAGAACAACAGCCTGAAGGAGGAGCTGCGATCTCTGCTGGTCCAGAGAGACGACCTGTACGCTGAAAAGGCCAAGCTAGCTGCTCAGCTTCATGGCTATCGTGAAGAACTCAATCAGGTTCTGAGCATGAAGGAGTCCCAGCACAAACAGCAGCTGGCAGCACAGAGGCAGCACGTCGCATCTTTGGAAAGGGAATGCCAAGAGCTGCAAGGTCAGTTAGAGAGTCTGAGCAGAGCCAGAGAGGCAGAAACTGTGGTGCAAAGTGTGGAGAGCGAGACCCTGAGTCAGGCTGCTGACACTAGACTGGCAGCTCAGGTGAACGATGCTCCTGGTGCTGAGGTGGAGAAGCTGAGGGAGCAGCTGGATGCAGCCAGAGAGCAGGTGGAGGCACTAGAGGAGCGTCTGAACGAGGAGAAGCAAGAGCAGGAGACCAAGAGCAAAGAGCTGGCTGAGCTGCGATGGGAGGGAGGAGTGATGCGGACGGAGTCTGAGAGCGCTCAGGAGAGGGTGGCGGAGCTGGCCCGGGACCTGCTGGATGTGGAGCAGAAGCTGCTGGAGGAGAAGGATGTGACACAGCAGCTGAGAGCAGAGAAGGAGTCGTTTGCTAGAACCATGGCCTCCCTGCAAGACAGCAGGGACGAGGCATTAAATAAAGCCCAGGAACTGAGCCTGAAGCTGGAAGAGATGAGCAGGGCAGGAGGCCCCACAGGCCCCACAGGAGAGGTGTGGGGGCTGAAGAACGCACTACAGGCCCTGCAGAACGACAGGGAGAGACTGGTGAGTGACCTGCTGATGTGCTCTGCCGTGTGAGTGACCATAATCTGACATGTTTATCCACTTTATGTGCAGCTGGAGCAAATTCAAAGTCAGACGTCAGAGCTGAAGAAGCAGAAGACTGAGCTGTCTCGACTGGGAGCGGGAGAGCTGATTAAAGTCAGCCAGGAGCTGTTTGAGGAGAAGAAGAAGAACGAAGACATGCTGGGTGCCATCACACAGCTGGAGAACGTGGTGGAGACGGGCAAACAGGAAATAGAGATGCTCAGGTGACGCCTCACAGCAGGACCAGCAGCTGTTTTCAAAGAAAGATGTGCAGATTTTTTTTTTTCACTTTGTTGACGTTGTTTTCCTCTGTAGGCTGGAGCGTATCGACTGGATGGCTCAAGCAGAGCAGCTGAAGCAGCAGACACTCGCAACGCTGTCAGAGAGGGACCAACATCTGAGGCAGCTCAGCGCCATGCTGGAAGAGGCCCGAGCTCAAAAGCCCAAAGTGCAGCAGGAGCGCTATCAGAGGGAGGTAGGAGTCGAAACACGTACAGAGAGTGCATTTTAAGTTTTTCGGTTTTGTGGCTACACCTACGTATAACAACAGCAACACCACCCTGTTGTATATATCACACACAGAGCCAGTGTATGAGTGTGTGAGAGCAGCTTAAATCATCTTGTGTTGATAGGATTTTTAGAGAACCAGGGGCAAAACCTCCAGGAGTGAGTCAATCCCCACAGACCGTCATGAATAAAATGCCCCACTTTACAGCCGAAATAAACATGTTTACAGCCGCCCACCCAACTCTGGTCCACAAACACTCAACTGCTTCACCCATATTTGGGTTAACTGGGACTTGGCGATGGTTAGAGCCTCCTACACTGATCTTCAGAGAGAAGCATCATTTTCTTTCCTTTCATGCTTCTATTTTTGATATTAACTTACTTTCAGAAAATCGTATCTCTATGCAGAAATTGAGCTACAATATGTAAAATCAGGATTGATGTATTAATGTTCCCACAGGGCACAGAGGAAGTGGACTGTCCTCCTGGAGCTCCACAGGAGCGAAGCAGCCTGCAGGACAGCTATGCCTACGTAGCTGAGCTCAAAGAGTTACAGCAGAGGTACTGTGTGTGTGTGTGTGTGTGTGTGTGTGTGTGTGTGTGTGTGTGTGTGTGTGTGTGTGTGTGTGTGTGTGTGTGTGTGTG
>JAVQJX010073482.1:0-10114 GCA_036025115.1 Ambassis agassizii
AATTATTCAAGAGGTGCAAGCTTTCTATAAACGGACACTTCACAACAGTATGCATGCCAAAACATGGGGTTGAGTAAGAGAGTAAATATAAAACTAATGAAAGTGTTGCTGAGTTGACAGAAAGTACAAACTGATCCATTAAAGTGTGACAGGACTTTGTCCAAGAGAAGTTTTGTAATCAGTTAGAAGAGACACAACAGCCCTGTACTTCTTCCCACGCTTGTCGTTTTGTGTAAAAAGCCCACTGTTGTTATCCATTATCTGTCAGCAATGCCAGACTACACATCAAAAGCTGCAAATGCACAGATTCTTTTTTTTTTTTTTTGAAGGACGCTCACTTGATGCTGCATCAACCTGTCACTCACAGCCTCGACACCCGTCTAGGCCCTTGCTTACTCTAGGTACGAGACATTTTGATGCATCACAAATGTAAATCAACGAAAAATCAAATGTACATCAATGATAGCAATATGGAGCTCTAACATGAGAAAGGAGTGATAAGCAGCATTAAAAAAGTTGACACATTATGTGCCTTATCTTTTCTTGGTTACAATAGATGCCTCTAGTCTACCCTGATTCATGAAGCAACATGATTGGACAACCTGAGGGGACATGAAGGGGCCACTTTCATTTCCTGGCTCTCAAGTCTAAGTAATTATCTGTGTGTGCCCAAAGGCCCTCAGTCCTTCTTAGGGGAAGAAGAGAAAAAAAGAAAGACACCAAAAAACATCTACTAATAAATGAGTTCGTTAACACACCACTGTATGCTCACCACTGCATACACCAAAGTCACATTATGTTGGGATACGTCAATAGTGTCAAATTTAAATCACACTGTGACACAAAAGAAACATAAGAGTCAGCAAAAGCGGGTCTGTCCCAGAAGTGAAGTCATGAGAACAGACACAGAGCTGCGACTACAGTCTCTCTGGTCCCCCCCAGGGGTAGACTCAAATCTGTCAGCGCCCTTCGCTAATGCAGTCCTCAGTGGAAGGCAAAAGGGATAAGATTCTTCTCCCCAAATACTGCTACACATACACACACACAAACACACACCTCACAATGTTACCGTACCTAGACTACGCCGGGACGCATGGATCATCTTTTGCTGGCTGGCATCGCTCTATCCCAGGACACAGACATCGCTCCAGCCAGGACACCGTCTCCAGTGTCAAACAGAATGAGGGTCTTTGTTGTCGCAGATTCAATCCAGGATTTTCACTTGATGGTGGGCCATTTTGATGGAGATGGAGAAGAGTATTTCTTTTAACATGCTGGGTGTATTGGGTGTAGAGGTAGAAAGAAGGCAGTTAGAAAAACTTTGCAGATTAGACTTTTTACTGCTACTACATTTTTCTACAGGGCTGCCTTTTAACTTTCAAATAAAGGATCCAAGATTCTCTGTTACACTTGACTCCTTTTACTCCCTGAAATCTGTATCTGTCTGGTATGGCTAGAATATGATTATTTTCCAAACAATTATGTTTTTTTTTCGCTCTCTCTCTCTCTTTCTTTTTTATCTCCAAAGTGTGACATAATACACAAAGCCTGCTGAAAAGGACTAGATTGACACGTTAAAAGAGGAACCTGCACTGAGGCAGTGAATCACAGCTGAATGAGATGGTTATATAAGCTTTTCACTCTGTGACATGGACAAGATAGCTAGAACAAAAACTCTAAAGAAACAGAAAGCTAATTATTCAAAAATAATATCTGTAATTATATTAAATAAAGTCAGTATGCATGGATACATAAAAATTTCACACAAATCTTTCTACACAAACTTTTCAAAGCAAAAAAACAAAAGTGCGGGAACACTTAACTCGCAACACAACGTGCTTGGCTACAAATATTTGTCTTATTAGTACCTTTCTGATATAATTTATCACTAAGCTCAGTGCAGTGGCACTTTTTTTTTTTACCTTCTTTCCCTGGTTCACTAAAGAGTCGAGTTTTGAACGTTGGTTTTGTACTGAGCGCCATCTTGTGCTTTTGTGACGGCATTACGCTATAGAAGACTGGTTGAACCTCTTCAGCCAATCAGCGGAAAGAATACAGACAAGCCTAACGATTAACCAATCAACGCGCACGTAGTTCAGGGTAAAAATGACGTCCCTTTCATTGTGAAGCTGTGGATGTATAAACAAATCGTTTATGCTTTAAAAGTCACAGAAAGTCAGGTAAGCGTCATTTTTGAGAACAATTTGTGTGTCTGGTTGCGTTTGGTCTTGTTTACGGTGGTAATGGTGTGATTTTGCACCCGGCCGATATGTTTATTTTAGCTTATTAGCTGATTAATTGCATCGCTAGCTAACGGCTAACATGGCTAAGCAAGTGAATAACATATTGAAAGGAGTTAGACTTAACGGCCTTGAACATAGTTATCACTACATTGTTTTGGAGTACTTCTGTGTTGTGCGCTCCTGCCAGGATGAAGGTGGTGAATTTGAAGCAAGCCATTCTGCAGGCATGGAAGGAAAGATGGAGTGACTACCAGTGGGCGATCAACATCAAGAAAAACTTTCCAAAAGGAGCAACATGGGACTACCTTAACCTTGCAGGTTTATGATGAGTCTTTATTCTTACATCAGCTATTTTATTGTCATTTCTACTGTGTCTATAATTACTATTTGAATATTGCAGAGGCCCTAATGGAGCAGGCTATGATTGGCCCCTCTCCAAATCCCCTCATTTTGTCTTATCTCAAATATGCAATAAGTTCGCAGGTGAGAGAAAAATAAGTATTATGTAAGTGAGCAATTTGTATGGTCCTGTTCTTATTCAGCATTTGATGAATGTTGTTTTGTTTGACTTTTAGATGGTGTCTTATTCCAGTGTGCTCACAGCTATCAGCAAGGTATTTTTCATAACTTCTTTTTTTATGTTTATGATAAATTGTGCAATGATTTCACAGATATGTATATTTTATTATAGTTTGATGATTTTTCACGAGAGCTGTGTGTCAAGTCATTGCTGGAGATAATGGACATGTTCTGCCATCGTCTCAGGTGTGTTAAGCTATCCTTGGCACTTTTTTCTAAACCATAAGTGCTTAAGCAAAAATCTATAATTACTAAATATCACTCATATGATCTTTTGAACTGTGTTCTACCCCCTGTTTCTCTCCTCTCACTTCCTTAGCTGTCATGGAAAAGCAGAGGAATGCATCGGGCTGTGTCGGGCTCTGCTGGGAGTTGTGGTGTGGCTGTTGCAGGGATGTGCGTGGTACTGTGACAAACTGAGAGAACTGGGCCCATCAGCCAGTACAGAGGCCAGCCTCCGAGCCTGTCAGGAAAGACTACACAGTCTAATGAACAGCACCAAGAATAGAGCTTTGGTCCACATTGCCCGGCTGGAAGACCAAGGTATTGGCATCATTTGTGTTTGCTTATGAACGGCTTTGTGTACAGTTAACCTGCAATTAGTTTATTATGTATTATAATGTGTGTAATATAGTTTTCCTGAATGGGGATAATATTGTACAATAATATGATGAGTATTGGAGTTAAATGATAAATTGCAATTGCTGCCCTTTTTTCACAGGTTCCTGGAGCAATGTAGAGCAAGCAGTACTTAAAGTGACAGAGGTCCTTGGCAATGTGCCTAACCAGGCACTAAGGACTAACTTAGAGGAGACCTTGGCACTTGTAAAAAAGTGAGTTTTCCCTTATGACACTGACCTAATGAACATGAATTGAAGGACAATTCCATCTTCCTTGTGCTAATTGTTTTGTGTCACTCCCTTCAGCATTCCCCTGATGCTGTCTGTGCAGTGTGACTCTTCACTCCGTGCTTCCTTCCCATCAATCCACGCCCTCATTATGCTGGAAGGAACAATGAATTTGACAGGGGAGACACAGCCTTTGGTGGAGCAGCTAATGATGATCAAGAGAATGCAGGTGACCATTAAATCTCTTCTTCCTTCCTGTTGAACAACTCTC
Organism: Ambassis agassizii; assembly: GCA_036025115.1. Classification (NCBI taxonomy): domain Eukaryota; kingdom Metazoa; phylum Chordata; class Actinopteri; family Ambassidae; genus Ambassis; species Ambassis agassizii. The sequence goes on from JAVQJX010073482.1 coordinate 3,942, forward strand.
CTTTCACATACAGTTTTTAAGAGCGTATGTTGCCAATCATGTGATGTCAATTTTTTGTGCGGTCTGTTCTCTGTAGCGTATCCCTACTTCTCTTTTTGTCCTGGAGATATGGAAGGCCTGCTTCACTGGCCTCATTGAGTCACCAGAGGGCACGGAGGAGCTTAAATGGACAGCCTTCACCTTCCTGAAGGTAAGCTGTGTTTCAGAAAGACTTGGCCCTCCATCTTCTTTTCAGCTGCCTGTTGTTTAATGTTAGCATAAAATGATTGGCATTTTGCTCTTTTTCATGCTTTTGTGTTTTTAATTTTTTTTTAAGTTTGGCCAAAGTAACCAGTTAAATTTTATTTGTCAGTTCTATCTCAGGAACCAATGAACTAAACTCACGTGTGCCATCTGTGCATACAGAAGTCTCCCACATTCAAACAATACATTCCTTTTTTTTCTTAGATTCCACAAGTTCTACTACGACTTAAGAAATATCCCCAGGGCGACAAAGGACAGGTAAACCAATTCACTAACTGCTGTCTTGTACACACAAGATGATCAGGAATTTTTATAATTGTAGAAAATTGTGGTTTAAATTGTAAAATAAATATTTTTCAGGATTTCATGGAGGATGTGAATATTGCATTTCAGTACTTGCTTAAGCTCACACCACTGTTAGACAAAGCAGATCAGAGATGCAAGTAAGTGTTTGAAAAACTCAATATGACAGTGTTTTTTGCTTTTTTTTCTCACAGTAAGATATTTGTGAAAAGCCAGTTCAGTGACATAACCTTCTTTGTCCCCTTTTCCTGTGATTTTTTTTTTTTTAATAGTTGTGACTGCCTTGGAATGCTCCTACAGGAGTGTAATAAGCTTGGCCTACTCTCCGATACAAATACAGCCGGCCTCACTTCAAAACGGTATAGTATCAGAGAACACAGGTGATTCATAACGTTGCAATTGAACAATTGCTCTTTACATTATTTGGTTGTCCCTCTCACATCTTTTACCACCCCTGTCTTTCTTGTCCTCACGATTTAGTACTGAGGACAGGGAGTTTGCCCCAAGGCTAAAGACAGCAGAAAATGCTAACATCCAGCCCAACCCAGGCCTCATCTTGAGAGCTGAGCCCACTGTCACAAATATACTTAAGGTAGAGTACAATGTATAGGGTATATTACATTGTAAATGCCAAGGATAAACCTTAGCATTCAGATAATCCTAACACCTTGTTCCTCCTACTTTAGACAGTAGATGCAGACCATTCCAAGTCTCCTGAGGGCCTTCTTGGTGTCCTTGGTCACATGTTGTCTGGCAAAAGCCTGGATCTTCTCCTGGCTGCAGCTGCAGCAACTGGGAAGCTCAAATCATTTGCCAGGAAGTTTATTAAGTGAGTAAACATGAAGTACATTTTTGTGTACATTGTGTACATTTTGTTAAAAAGTCAAGTTGGCTTACGAACAAGATGTTTCATATTCTTTAATGGGTTTTTTTTCCGTTTTTCTTCTAGGCTGAATGAGTTTCCCAAGCACATCAGTGGTGAAGGATGTGAGTTCACACACGAGTGACATGATACGATGTGGGAATTTCTGTCTTTATTTATCAATGAATTTGACACTGACATTGAAGATGTTTCTCCTGTCTCTCTTAGCCAAGTCTGCGTCCATACGGGCCCTTCTCTTTGACATCTCCTTCCTCATGCTTTGCCATGTGGTGCAGACATATGGCTCTGAGGTTAGTTCATTGTAATTCAGGCTCGTCAAAGTGAGTTTTCAGGTGCATAGTGTTACTATGTAAGTCAATCGGATCTTTTATGGTAATGGCCACAAGAAGTCCAAGAGGGCTGTGCATAACAGACATAACATGTTACATCTTGTCTGGTGAAATTTATCTGTGTCTCTTCTCTGCAGGTCATCCTGTCGGACCCTAGTCCTTCAGGGGAGACACCCTTCTTTGAAACATGGCTGCAGACTTGTATGCCTGAAGAAGGCAAGACTTTGAACCCAGATCACCCCTGCTTCAGACCTGAGCCTGGTAAAGTGGAGAGTCTGGTAACCCTGCTGAACAACTCCTCTGAGATGAAACTAGTGTAAGTTACATATGAATGTCTAAGAGCACATTTTTTAAATGTTGTGTGTAGTATGACAGATTTTTTTAGGTGATATTCTAAATGTGGACTCTTTTTGTTCAGTCAGGTGAAATGGCATGAAATCTGTCTCAGCACTCCAGCAGCCATTTTGGAAGTGCTGAATGCATGGGAGAATGGTGTGCTTTCTGTGGAAGCAGTACAGGTCTGTCTAAACGTTTATCGGTCTGTTACTGGAAAAGATTCACTAAGGTTCATTGGCTTTACAGTAACTGTCCACCCGTTGCATTCCAGAGAATTTTTTTTTTCCAACATTTGTAATTCAACTGATTAGTCAACCAAACGTGACGTCATTCTGTGGAAACTCTAATTTGACGTCCTAATCTGCTGTAGATGTATCATTTCTTCCCCATTCAAACTTTTGTGTCATGCAATGTGGAAGGATGCTATTTTAGTCATATCCCTCCTTCTTAAACCATACTTTGCCTCCTTCTAACCGCATCCTTCCTCTTTCTTGCTTCTGGTCTTTCTTAAGTAGAAGATCACTGACAACATTAAGGGGAAGGTGTGTAGTATGGCGATTTGTGCCGTGGCGTGGTTGGTAGCTCATGTCCGGATGCTTGGAAGGGACGAAAGAGAGAAGCCCCAGACTATGATCCGACAACTTGTAACCCCACTGTATGGGGAGAACACACTGCAGTTTTACAATGAACGGTACAAAAGACACCCAACCTATGAATCTTTAATTACCAATCTATTTCTCGGTCTGTGAATAAACAATCAACAAATCATCTCCCACCACTATCTCACCAGTGTGACCATTATGAGTTCCATCATGGAGCATATGTGTGCCGACGTCTTCCAACAAACTGGTGCGGCTCTGCGCTCCCCAGTGGAGGGCCAGGAGCCAATCCCCTACCGGAACCTGCTGCCACCAAAAGATCCCATTCACACAGCCCTCAGCAAGCAGTTCCAGACAGTGCTGCGCAAAGGCTGGGTAGACAGCCAAGCTCTGCATCTGTTTGAGAGTCTTCTCAACATGGGAGGGGTCTTCTGGTTCACTAACAATTTGGTAAAAGTACGTGTTTCTGGGGGATAAAAATAAAAATGAATTGGGCTCTTGTTTCAACAGACCACTAATGGTTATGAATACTTAATTTGTCTTATTTCAGGAACTACTGAAGGAGACTCGACAGGAGTGGGCCAATCGAGTGGTAGAGTTGCTTTACAGCATCTTCTGCTTGGACACTCAGCAGATCACCCTCACATTGTTAGGTACCATATTGCCTAACTTGCTCACAGACTCTGCCCATTGGCAGAGCCTGGCAGACCCACCTGGAAAAGCACTAGCCAAGTAAGACACAAGCTTAATAACTGAGTGGTTATTGCGACAGGGATGTGTGCATTTCTGGTGATAACTGTTTCTCTGCTTTTTAGGCTTTCTGTGTGGTGTGCACTCAGCTCCTACTCCTCTCACCACAAAGGCTTGTTCTCAGCTCGTCAGCGCAAGAGGCAGAGAGAAGATATAGAGGTATTGTACAAAGCACTCGCATATTGTGAAACTGGCATGTTGATGAGATGGACTCTAACATGTATGTTATTGGCTGCAGGATTATAACAGCCTGTTTCCCTTGGATGATACTCAGCCATCTAAACTCATGCGGCTGCTCAGCTCGAATGAAGATGAGCCTGTAGCCCTCTCAAGTCCAGGTCAGTCTATTAATGTCTGGGTTTTTAATACACACTTGAATTATTAAGCCTGTGGTCTCTGAGACATGGGTTTGTCAGTCTGAGCTGGAGATTATGTGAATGCCAGAGACTTTTTTTTTTTAAAAAACCAAACATCTAAGAATCTGTCACCAACATGTTAAAGCTTGTATGCATCTTAAAAATCAGAGAAGCATAAATAAACGGATCTGTCGAGCACAGACAGGCTCTAACTTCAACCCTGCAGGCTTAGGTAATGTTTAAGAAGACTGAGCTTAAAGCAATGGTGTATTGTTCCCATGCTTTGCACATGATGGATGTAATGAGCTTTCAGACAATCAGCTTTGGGAATTTTCAATTGTAGCTGCAGCTAAAAAAAAATCCCCTGATGTAATACTACAGCATGTTGCATGGTTTAGGGGAAAAAAAAGTATTTAAGATTGAAAGTAAGAAATTTTTGTTTTGAGTGTTTCATGCACACCCACAGACACACGCCCACACAGATAAAGAAACAGATTTTTTTTTCAAGTAATATTCAGTGAGAATCTGGTGATTTTAGATAAAAGAAATGAGTTAAATGCAACGATACTTGGGAGGAAGCTTTTTTCAGTTTTGCGTTTAACCACAAGCCAAAAATTTTTTAACTTCTGTAATGACATTGACATTTTTTTTAACACTGACGATCAAAATATAAACGGTAATGTTGCTCATGTTGTATTATATCCCAGGAGACAGATCTATGAGCAGCTCCCTGTCTGCCTCCCAGCTCCACACTGTCAACATGAGGGACCCTCTCAACCGAGTCCTGGGTGAGACATCAGTTTGTGTCATATTTTGAACAATGACCAGTGTAACTCCAGAATAAAGGAATTAGACGGACAAAAAGTTACAGAAAAACAATGCATCTTGTGCAGTGACCACATCTCAGTATGCTCATGCTAGACAGTGCAGACAAAACACAAATGTATTGTGTAAGAACGGTTTTACTTCCCTGCAGTCAACTCACTGAATCCATGCCAAAGAGCAAAGAGTGTGTTTGGTTGGGTCACTGTAAATCTAGCAAGGTGATGTTAGGCATTGGAATGTTAGCCTTAAAACACAGGAAAGTTGGTTTTATTGAGCCCATAACCAACTTGGCACAGTAAAGTAAGAAATACAGAAGTGGACAAAAGAAAAAACATCAAATGACATCAAATCACAATGCACACCATGTTTTCTGTTCTTTCCAGCCAACCTTTTCCTCCTTATTTCCTCCATCCTGGGATCTAAGAAGGCAGGACCTCAAACTCAATTTGTTCAGAGTTTTCTTGAGGAGTGTGTTGAGTGCCTGGAACAAGGGAGTCGTGGGAGTATCCTGCAATTCATGCCTTTTACAATGGTGAGTTATGACCTGAGAAAAGAGGCTAGTCAGGTGGAGATAAAGATACTGGAAAGGGTTTGAGATTCCTCCTTAAATGTGTCCTGATTTGAAATATAGATTGCTCAGAATCCAAAGGTCATGATTCAGAGATACTTTGTGGTTTGCCATGAGACTCTGAAGATTCTTAAAACCTTTAAACCTTTTCTGGGAAGGTGGGAAGGTTTTTGGGGAGTACATCTGTTTCTAATGCTGAAAAAATGTAGGTCAAAACATGCCCTACAGAAAAAAAAAACATGACTGAATATTGAGCAACTTGTTTCTTCAGACACTGCATTAGGAAATGCTGCTTATTTGTCTCTGTTTCTGTGTGCAGGTCTCAGAGCTGGTGAAGCTGCCTGCTCTGGCCAAACCCAGAGTTGTGCTGGCCATAACTGACCTGACTCTGCCACTCGGGAGGAGAGTAGCTGCCAAAGCCATATCTACTCTTTAAACCCTGTGTTTAAATGGCCCCCAAATTGACTCCACTGTTGCTGTGTGAAGTTACAGCAAAATCTCTTTGTTTGGTAATATGTTTGTACCCATGTCTGTGTTTTTCACCAATCTTTTCAAACTGTTTAAAAAGATGTAGAATAAAAAAAAAGAATTTCCTCTTTTTTTTTAAAATTTCATTTCTAGGTGAGTCATAGTTATTGTGTACTTACACAACCAGATCACATTATGATTATATCACTTCTGGAAGTTACACTATAACATCTGACTGTTGTGATCAAAGTCCCTGAGTCAGTGTGATCACATGAGGCCACCACAGATCATCCTCTGACTAACACAGGAAGGTCATCTTTTAACACTTCCTCTAGAGAAGTTGTTGCCAAAGCCTCTGTTTTTTTTAACTTTCAGTTATATTATATCAGTTTCAGTATTTCTCAGAGTGTTCGCTTTACTGGAATTTTATAAATTTATTGGATGTCATTGTGTTGATGTGCGTAGTCATTGACAAAAAGGAACAAATCCCTTTTCAGGAAAATTAGAGACTTC